>MU225616.1:1164767-1175812 GCA_018584345.1 Thuja plicata | reverse complement strand
TTGCGCAATTGACTTCGAAAAACCCACCTTTAAAGGATTTTCAAAGAATATGCAGTCAGCCTGAAAAACCCCACCTTTTACATCATAACTTGAGTTGTACTACTCCGTTTGATGTCTAAGTTAGCTCAAAATGAGCAGATTTCAAAGGGCTATTGACTTAAGGGAAAAACAAGACAAAAAACACAAAATAAGAAAGAGGAAAACAAAGAAAGGACTTTAAAATGCATAAAACATATGTGATAAAGAAATCTTTAGGGATGACGAATTACCTCTAATATCACTCTATTCAAAACATTCAAAACAAAGAGGATACCACTACGTTATGACAAGAAAATTCCGTAGGTTTTCCACAAATTTGTGATCTCAAATTTGAGGACAACAGCTGGCTCTAACTGGGGAACGTACCTCATTTTTTCTTAGAAATAATGAGGAATGTAGAATCTAGACCTCTAAGTGCCTTTATCTACTCCATTGGGCTATAGAGTCAGACGACCAAAAACGAGAAAGACTAAAAACCTAAAATCTAAAAAGACTTGGACATTATGTACAGTGGTACTTAGCTGGCCATTACTCAAAGTAATGCTTCAAATGCTAGGCACTATATGGAAGTGCGAATGGGATACCATCACGGTATGCCAGGATAAATGTGTTCTCTCCAGCAACTTGATGGATAGTAAATGGTCCTCTCCAAAGAGTATCAAACTTTCCATGCATTCTCTTTGGTTCCCGTCTTTTGTTCCATAGTAAGACACGGTCTCCAACCTAAAACTCCCACTGCTCAGCCTTTCTATCAAAAATTACTTTAACTTGCTGCTGATGTGCTGCAAGTCAATCAACTACCTAAGTTCTCTATTCCTCCAAATGATGTAAGAACATTATCCGCTTCACCAAGGAGTCTTGAAAAGTGCTATCTTCTATGGCCTTAGCCAACTTAAGAGCAGGAAGCTCAATAGTTATGGGTATTTCCACCAGTCCACCTTGGTTTCATGATGAGCCAACCCCATATCAAATGACTACAACTGAAAGTATGAAGTGGTCATATCCTTGAATATACCTTCCTTGGTTGGCTTTGCTACTTCCATAGTGAAGTCTCTAGTCTCAGGGTCACGACCCAGAGTAGAGATCATCTTTACTTTCTTTTTTTTTCTTGTAGTGGCCTTGGGCTGAAAGGCTCGTGACAAAGTGTCTTTGCTAGAAATTCCTTCTTCCACTCTCTTCCTCTTACATTCTAGAGTATTTTCTATCCATAACTCTGCACTGGTAACTTTGTTGGCAAAAACCAACTCCTCAATGAACAACTTCCTTATGATTGGGGGTGTAGCCTTTGGTCTAGAAGCAAATGGATTTATTGAGGTAGGAGACAAGGACACCAATTTGGCTACTGAAGCAACCTTCTACTTTTTCTTTGCCTCTTCTTCTAAATATGTGGTTGAAGGAGTATCTTCACCCACTTCTACTATGACAGAGGACCCTCTCCTTGGAGAACATTGGGTTGAAGTGCCAACCGGTACATCTACAATGACTTCTTTAGCTGGCTACTCTGGTTCCACACCTTTGGCGGGTTCCTCTGTTGTTTCAATATTTGGAAGCGGACCTCCTCCACAAGTCTTCTTTGGTTGAACCTCTTTTTTTGGAGGTTTGTTGCATCCACCAGCTGGTTGAGATGAACTCTTGGTCATAGTTGGGAGTACCACCTAAGAAGTTGTTGTGATGTTGGAAGTGTCCTTTTTTGGGGTCCTTTGAGTAGGAAGCTTCCTTTTTGACCTCTTCCTTCTTCCTGCCATCCATTCAACCCACTTCTCTGTCCTCTTATAAATACCACTCATTAGAGTCTGCAAGTCACCTACGGCTTGATCTAGCATGGGCTTAGAACTGATGAGAGAGGTTTGATCTTCTTGAGATAGGTATTAGCATACATGTGTTTGCCATCATCTAGTAGCCCCTCAACTGCAAGATTGACCTTGAACCTTTTGATTTTTTCAATGGTTAATCTGGCATAAAATTTGTCTCTACTCTCCAGATCATCTCTACAATTGGCCCAGTAGTCTTCAATGTCATCTACATGGTGGATATCTTGGCTCATTTTTAGGTAATCATGAGCATAATTAACTGGATCATATTATGGCCTAAGAACATCATAAGTTTCCAAAGAAAACCTCTTGGAGAATGCCTTTAGAACATTCTTTGCCTTAGACTAGGATGCACAACTGTAGGCTCCAGTAGTCATGGGAAAGTTGTAGCCTTTCTTTCTGGCATCGGCATAGATCAAATTCACTTGTAGCACTTGCCTCATCACCTCCACCAGCATGATCATATCCGTGGGATATTTGGGCAACTTCAAAGGGAATTTGTCAAAACCTGCAAGACGAAGGTATGATAAATCTCCGAATTGAAATAAAATAGCATCCAAATTGGCTAATAAAAGCCATGGCTTCAGGAGAGAATCTCCTTTCTAGACAACCTTGTAGCTCCCTGCACAATCCCATTGTAAATGCATCATTAACCTAAACATATTATGCATAACTATTGTGCAATTGCAAAGAGGGGAAAATTTTGTAACTCTTAACATCATCAGGAAATTCCTCTAATCTAGGAAGCCCTGGCCAAATTTGGATTGTTGCCAGAATATACAAAAGTACTGAAGACATATAAAATTCATTATGGCACTAAGCTCTATCTAGGGCCTCCAAGAGGTTTTCACTTACCATAAGGGCCCAATCAATGAAGTGGTGTTGGGAACATATTACCTGAACTAGGAAGAAGTGATGATCAGAAAAATTGAGTGCCTCGCTCTCACCTCTAATCCTGTGGAGCAGCACTAGAATGTCTATGATCTCTAGCTTCAGATTAGTGCCATATAGTGTCTTTGGTAGCTTCCCTTTGGCATTCTTGGGCTCTTGAAACCATGCTTTCATTATCTCCTTCTAAATTGACTTTTTGGCAATATATTCAGTCACTGCCCGACTGTATTTCATTTCTAAATACTCAGCTTGCTCTGGGATGCGAAGTGAGTTCTATACCGATTCTCTATCAATGGATAGCAACACCATATCATTGGGCAAGAGGATTTGCCTAGTGTCTGGGTTGTATCAATCGATGCTTTCCCAGATCAATTCTAGGGCTTGAATAGCTACAGGAAAACCAGCGGCTTCAACTAATCCACTCTCCTTTAGTTTCTCAGTGATGGGATGCATCTGGTCCACTTTCAGTCTGTTCTAAAAATTCTGCATATCAAAGAACTTTAGAGAGGTATCTGAAATCTTATGCCATTCAGAAGTAATGGCATTCATTCCATCGAATCTCATGAATCTGGATGCCACTATTCAAATGATTTGATTCGGGGATGAAGAATATCTTTTAAGAATGTAGGGGCAAAGAACAACCAGTATCAAAGGCTTCAATTTTAAACAATTTGTTAAGCGCACAATAGCTCCTGTTGGAAACCTCCAATTGATCTTATAACTTTTGAATTCTTGTCGTTTAACGGCCGACTTCCCACACCACATGAAAGAAAAGACCTCAACATTAATGAAACAGTCTATTATGAAGTAAAGCAGCTTTATTTGAATTAATTACTTTTCTCTTATAGGTCGTTAAGAGATGTCTTTTCACTTTTAGTAACCACAATGGTAACTTTTTTGAGGTGTGGAAAATTACTTTTCCACTTCTCCTTTGGGTGGATAAATTCTTTTGTAGTGCTCTTGATTCAAAAATCTGCCAAAGGGGAAATTGGGTCTGTCGGGATGCCAAAATGGCATGTGTTGATTTCATATGCCTTCTTTATATCTTAGATTCTTTATGAGATAGATTCTTCCTTGAAATCACTTCATTTTAATGGCTTGGTAGAAAATGTACTCTGTGGGTCAAAACCCACCTGTTGGAGTAGTGGAGAAGCCATTTCCCGCTTTTCCACCTTTAGACTTATTTCTTAGATTTCTTTCTATTTAATTATTCCTCTTGACTTGTAAAGGTGTAGATCTGACACCACAGTCCTTCTAAGCTTAAGGGATCCATTTTAGAACTTCACTTCCTACTGAGACATCACTTAGTAGTAGTCGGCGGAAGATGCACCTTGCTGATGTTTTTCCATCGAGAGAGAAGCCCAAACCCAATTTTCTGCCAAGTTACAAAATGAAGAGTTATGGCTGAATACTTCAGCTGCATGTAAAATTGATATTAGAAATCTTTGAACCATGGCCTTTACCGAATTGGGAACTTAACCTACCTAATGAAAACACATATCAAATACAAATTCCCTACGGATCACAAAAGAGAGAAAACACAATGGGGAAATCTGGTAAAGATCTCCTATCCTAAGGGGATAACTAGACTTAGACTTAGGACTTGCATGAAGCTTTCAGGACCACTAGTACACACTGAACATCCACTTTTGTCTAAAGGTATGTAGACCAAAAGTGGGGCAACAGGTTGATAAGAGAGGTGTTGCATCCAACAATTTCAACAAATTTACAAAACCAAAGAACTTAATTAAGATCAAAAGATCATCTAACAATGTTGATGAAAAAGTGGGAGCAACATCCAAAGGTGTGGCTCCTTTGTCATCTATCTTTAGACCTACTCATATTTTTACTCAGCCTTCTTAATATTTTCATAATTTGATTTTGAAGTTGATTAATTCTAATGTGTTAATACTTCCTCCTATCAAACCAATTGACACATCCAAACCTTTTCCCAAAATCTGATCGCAAAGATTTCTATCAAAACCATCATCAACCTGGTCATGATACTTAAAAATATTTCTGTTTAAAATTTTTTATCTAAGACCTCATTGATTCTAATGCCACATTTATTGAGGGTGTTAATTATCGAGGAAAAAAATATGTAGCACCTCCAAACCAAAACTTAAAAAAATCTATACCAACCCTTTTCCATCTCATTCAAACAATATCATTGTGTTCACCCAACCTTTGTCTTCATCTTTCACTCATCTTATTGACTATGATGATAAATTTCATTAAGCCAATCATGTTTTCAACCTCATTGACTAAACTAAACCTAAACCTAAACCTAAACCCAAGATTTATGTTACCTTTGATCCTACTAAGAAAATTAAAGCACTTGATGGTCCTCTCTATATTTTTGAAAAGGTTAATGGCCTTTATTCTCATGGTGTCCTTATAGATCCCACTTTTATGGTGAATGTGATAATTGAAGAACATCTTTTTAGTAGATGATTATAATGTTATTTTTATGATAAATCAATAGTTTCCTTTGTCCTTCCCATGGTTCTATCTCATTTCCTACTAAATATGGTGGTAAAGATTTAGATGTTACCTTTAGTATGACCCCAACTTCTGATCAAATTCAAGTCAAACTTGGTCTTCCTTGGCTTACCTCCATAAACTTTGTGGCCTCTCCTATTCATAAATGTTTTAAATTTCCTCATAATAGAGAGACCATGACTATTATCCATAGCCTTTATCAACCCTCATTCCTTGACAGTCTGTTGACCTTTATTTCTTTTGGCCTTCCATGCCCCAACCAACTAAAGTTCATATTGATAACCTCTTTCAATCATATCAAGGCTACTAGATCCAAAATATTTGTGAAATTAGAAAACCTAAGGATGTTCCATCTATTTACCTTGGACATGTACTTTTTCCTACACCTCCTATATATACTTCAGTTCCACCTCCCATATCTTATAAATTTTATGCCAATGCTATCTCTCAGCCTTGTGTGATTCCTTTCATTCTTCCCCCTAAAGAAGAAAATAACATGATGTTGATTGATCCTGAACCTCAACCAATTTCTATCAAAACCAAATTTAATTTTCATGCTCGTGACCTCTATTGTAAAAACCATGCTAGATCCTGCCAGTGTGCTTCCCAAAACAATGCTTCACCAAAAACACCCATTGATGCTTTGATTCCATTTTATCAACCCATCCTTGAACCAAAGGAGGAAGTTAACTTGAAAATGATCAAATTGAATAAACACGATAATTTTATTCATATCTTAGATTCTATTACAATTAATTTGGATGAAGAAGAGACTCTTGATGGTGATTCTTTTGATACTAACAATGATATTCATGTTAGCTATTTTGATGATATGTTTGAGCTTATCTATGTTAATCATGATTTCCCAACTATGTTTTCACAACAATTATCTACCACTCCTAGTGATGAGAAAAGTGACATATCTTTACAGCATGGTCCTTGTTCAAAATTGGCTAGTGTTCCTTCTGTCATGCTTGTTGTTTCTCCTATTTCAATTTTCCCACCTTCCCTAGACACTATAGACCGAGATGGGGGCAGGTGATATGCTTGACTAGATCCTCTTGTGTTGTGGATTTTGTGTTTTTTATTATTTTTCATGATATGCTTCCCTCATGATGTGCTTCTTGTTATATGTTTTGTTTAGATTTATTTATATGTCCCTTGTTTCTCTATTAGTGCAAGGTGATAAAGGAATTGCAATGTCATAAACATTCTTCTATTTCTATCTCACTTCTTCTATATATTTTTCATGTTATGTCATGCATGTGCCACTATTCGTAAATGTGCCTTTGTGTTTTTTGATTGGGGATAATGAAAAATGGTAGCTACCTATTCTTTTTGGTCTTTTTGATGTCAACCCAAAAGGACTCTTCCTCATCACTCTTACATGACATTATTTTGTTGTGCTTGTATTTATACTACCTTTGGGGAATGATGACATTTCATTTTGATATAATATCTCATGTACTATTATCATACAATCACAGTGACCCCAAAGTTAGTAGATCCCTTTCATGCTTCTATACTCTCTTTTGTCATGTTCTTATTACCCTTGGTTTTTAGTTTCGGTCGGAACCATTTCGGTCAGAATGTTTTTGATCGTACATACGTGGCTCACACGCAGTGCCATATGGAATCGATGTGGCAAATATGTTTCGGCCGAAATAGTTTTGGCTGAAACCATTAAAAACCATATATACCCCAAAATTTGCTTAGAGAGGCTCATTTTTACTGAGCACCTTCTGAGAATTGTGGACCGGATTCGGAGATCTTCGGTCAAAAATAGGTAGGGTTTTTTTTTTTCTTAATTTTTTTTAATTTTTTTTTGTTAAATTAATTTAGTTGTACTATTATTTAATGTTTTTTTTAATTTTTTTATTTTTAATTTTAGAAAATAAAAAATATTGTTTTATGTAGATTTAATTTTTTTTCTAGTTAAGATAATATGTTAGTTATATTTAGTTAATTAATTTAGTTTTATTACATATGTTTCAATACATTAGGAAAATATTAAAAAACATATTAAACATAACATTGTAACCTAACATGAAACCAACATGAAACTGAAACATAAATAAACATAAACTCTAATATGAAGCCTAACATGAAACCCTAACCATATTGAACCCTAACATAACATTAGGAAAATGTTACAAAACATTAGGAAAATATGACAAAACATTAGAAAAATGTTACAAAACATATTAAACCTAACATTATACCCTAACATGAAACCTGTTGGCAGTGCCTATAGTTATCAAGTCTTACCAGGATGTTAAATCCCCTGTGTTAGAATCTCTTTTAGATTCTCTAGGTTTGTCTCTCAAAATCCTTCATATTTAAACCCTGGTTAAAACCCTAAGTCCATTTTGTGTAAGATGTCAAAATCCCTAAATACAATTTTGAAATATTTGAAAAACCTTGGAACAACCCTTAAACATTATGTTTTGATGTTATCTTTTGTTGAGGGTTGCGGCTTCATTAAGTCACTTAAGTTGTGGTCGTTGCGCTAGGTCTTATAACTTTATGTTATAACCCCGCATATTAATCCCTTTTAATATTTTATACGTCACATCTTATCCTAATTTTTAAGTCTCTTATAATCCTTTAAAGATCAATGGCTCACGCGAGCGTGCAACTCTAACAAGAAACCATTGCGTGGCTGCGAGATGCATCCACATAGAGATGTCAGGGCCAGTAGTAAGGTTTGCACTAAAGAAGATCTATGGTCCACGCTTGCTCACTGATGTGGCAGCCAAAGATTATGAGGGAGCATGATCCTTACACTTGGACTTAGCCAAACATCAAGCATATGCATTGGGATCTGTGTTTGTTAGCATAAATTGAATGATGTGGAGAAGTACGTGGCGAGTACACGTCACCTTTTCTAAGGTGGACGTTGAGATGGAGATACAACTAGACATGGAAACGAATAGGGTATTTCCATGAAGACTACTGAAGTGTCCTAAGTCAAAGGGGCCCAGGTTCTAGTCATAAAGGATATTACTGAGGCATTTAAGATCTATGGCTCACGCTCACTCGCAAGTCTGACTCCCAGACTTTGAAAGGATGTGTGATCTTTCCACGTGTATATTTTCACAAATCGGTAACTTAAGTAAAGAAAAAAGCATGTGCTTCAAATCAATGGTCTTGTTTTAATTGGTGATTGAATCTTGACCATCCATATTTATAGTAATGAAGGAATTGATCAGACGACTCACACTCACTCGCAATAAGAAGATGAAGGGATTGCGATGATGTGTGCTGGTGACACATGTCTGGTTCATCCAGCTTGTGAATGACGTAGAGAGAAATGCCAGTTTTTTGAGTTTGAGACTTCTGATTGGAGGAAAGTGGGCCCAAGGTGACAAGTGGGAAGTCAGCCAAAGTCAAAAAAGATGAGGGTCATCCAATGTGCCAAGGAATTTAGCTCAATGATCATAATTTAAACTTAAAACACATGTCATGGATGAAACACTTGGAGTTGCAGTTTTTGCCAGAAAAGTTCATCGCACGAATTGAGAATTTATGGTTGCAGAGAGGTACTTGGAGTAATAAAGGAATTAAAGCATCCGCAGCTTAAAGACTTAAAATCATAAAATTGTTCTAATCATTCTAATGTGAAGAAGTTGCAGAGTAGAGGATTCACAGAGCAAGAGAAAATTACAAAACAGGGGATTTTTTGGCAAAGAGGAATTTGAGAAAAAAACAAGTAAGTAATTAACTCCAATTTTGTTGTTCTACATTAATCTAGGGTTTCTAGGATAATTGTGGAGTTAAAATTCTATAAAACCCTAGATTTGAAATTACCATAAAGGGAGAGGATTGTGTCACCCTGAGTGAAGAGAAAATATCAAAATGGCTCTGAAGTAGTATGTTGGCACATTCAATTCTAAAGATAGGAGACTTTAGGATGATTTCCTTGAGATGCTTCCAGATTCGAAGGAGGGTAAAGAAGCAACTGATATGTGGAAAACCCTAACAGGAGAGATACACCTTGGGGTAAAAGATAGGTTTGATGAAATTACTGATACTCATATGCCATTGAAAGGACTGCAAATTTTCAGATGGTGGTATGGGCAAGCTAATACAGGGTGTCCATTTAGTAACGTATGGTAATATGACTTAGGTAAACTAGTTATGCCTACAGTCTTCAAGGATGTAGACCTAATTTTGGAAATAGTGGCCAGATATGATTAGATAACCCATGAGATCAGAGATATTGATGGGAACGTGCTCCTAAGAATTGATGTTGAATCAATAAGAGAAGCTTTTGATCTGCACAACCCTAAAGAAGTTACAAATAGAGTTGATTTGAAAATGTTTGAAGAATATTTTGATGATCCAGGGTTGGATATGCATGATAAATTGTTGTTGCCATTTGTTAAAGAAGTTAATGGAGTAAGGCTCGTTATTGATGTCATAAGAACTAAATTGGCAAACTGCAAAAATTATAACACCACATTGGTAAATACACATACAGCTTTATACCAAGTGTTGGGGCTGCAAAATATAAATAAATTTTCTAAAGAAACAATGTGGATATGTTGGGGTCTATATAAAATAGGAGCAGAATTTATCTTAGATTACCCTACATATTTGGACAAGCACATAAATCAAGGTTTAGCAACAATAAAGGAAGGCAAAAGAGTACCTTTCAAGTGGTATTCCCTTCTCATGCATTTGATTCTTTTCCATTGCGAGGATTATTTTGCACAAGGTATTGACTTAGAAGTGGAGAGAGATGGTGTAAGGTTACCGGTTCAATTATAGACCATAGTTTTGTCATCAGATTGGGAAGGTGCTAATTTGGTGCCCTTTGAGGATGATTTTGCATACTTCCTAAGGAAGAGGCTGATTCATCAAGTTGAGAATTTTCCATTTTTGTTAAAAAAAAATCTTAGGCCTTTGGATTATGATGTCAAACCACCAAAATGCCATAATTGGGGTGATATTTATTTCTATAGAAATACAACTATGGTCAGAATATATGGATTCCCTGGAAGGCCTTTTGTGCTTCCAAGATATGTGCCTTTGAGGATTGGATTTCTGGAAGTTATGAAACAGATTGCAATGTTGCAGGAGACTGATTTTCCAGCAAATAAGAAGAAGGGTATGGTGGTACCCTAAATTTTGATAATTTAGAAGTCACAATCCATTATCAAGAAGCATGTTTCTCCATACTAAAAAATATCAAAGGAAGGAAGCTTTATGACACAAATAAATAGAACTAACTAATCAAAGCCTTCAGAAAATGCTGGAATTTAGACCTGCTAAAAAGATTATCTTGACAAAGGACAAAGATGGTCAAATTTTAAAAATATAAATAGGACCCAATTCAGGAAATCAAATTTCCTATCTCCAGCAGAAATATTATCTTTTCATGAGGTGTTTTGAATTTTCAACCAAAGCCAAATCCTAAAGTTAGGTAGTTATTTTTTAGTTAGTTTACTATTTTTTCAAAATAATTTGTAATAAGAGTTGTGTCTTTTCACCCTAAAGAGGTGTGAAAGCCACTCAAACACATATATACATAATGTAAAATGTAAAGAAAAGACAATACAATATAATACAATTTCACATATTTGGATAGTTTTTAATCAACAAGTATAACATGGACCTGGATGTACTATTTTCTCAAAATCAATAAAGATAAGTCCTTTTTCTTTCACATCTGTAATAGTTTCATTATCATTTTACAATTAGTCCCTCGAATAAACCAATAGAACTTCTTCAAAGTGATAGTTTGATGTGCATGCTTCCTGATTTGATTCATAGTCTATATTTTCAATTGGTTTTCTC
>MU225616.1:1133231-1161586 GCA_018584345.1 Thuja plicata | reverse complement strand
TTTTACAATTAGTCCCTTGGATAAACCAATAAAACTTCTTCAAAGTGATAGTTTGATGTGCATGCTTCCTGATTTGATTCATAGTCTATATTTTCAATTGGTTTTCTCATTTTGCATGGTTAAATTCCATTGATTGAGGCCTTATTCAATTGGTCTACCATATAAGAAGTATTACCCATTTGAAATATCTCTAAATTTGTTTTAGGTTGCATGCACATTCCATAACACCTTTGAAGTGATAATTTTTCTTATAAAACTGTCTCTGAGGTTGAACATAAGATTGGAATGATCTTGACTCTATTCCCCATGGTAGAATAAGGCACTGGTCTAATCATTATTTGGATTATAGTTATTTAGTTCATTGTTATATTTTGTGATATCTTATCTATCTTTTCATTTCAATTTACATACACATTTACTAAACATTATTTAATTACTTAAAGTATGTCAGTTTACAGTTTGCGATATATTGCTTTCAGTTAGATTTATTTCAAGTTCCTTGCCATACTTGAGAGAGAAGGTTGAAGTGTTTCTTATCTACTATAAAAAGTCTTGTAACTTGAAGGATAAGTCAAGGTATAGGCCTACCAGACTTGGTTTTGTAGAGCCAGAATTGCAGAAGTTCCAACCTTGCTTTGGTTGTGACTTTTTAGTTGGCCAAATCACTTGGGTTTCCAAGCATTGGATTGGAAATTCCATAGGAAATCTAATTTAGTATTTTTGGGCACCAACAAGGTACATTCTTCCCAGAATTAACAATTTTTCACCATTTTGCAGTGACAAAAGGGGGAAGGAATGAATTATCTCATTTGCTGAGGCCCTATAATTTTGTTTTTAGTTAAAAAAGACTAAATGATATTGAGGGTTTTTATGAAAGATTAATGAGGAAGATAGCTAGACCTTCTAGAGGTACCCATCAGTTTTATTTCCCTAAGGACATAATAAAAAATGATGAAGATATGAAGTCTCAATGGAACAAGAAGTCATACTGGCATACATACAATGATATGTTGAAACAATTTCATGAAATAGACCCAACATATGAGCCCTTTCCAAATTGCAATGATTGGGATAAGAGAATAAGAATTGTGCTAACAAATTTCACTGAGGTATATGACACTCTAAATGAGAAATTGGGATATGGTAAGAAAGTTAAACTTACCATTGTACAATACAAAGAAGATCTTAACAAGTTGGTGCAAACTGAAGGAGTGGTGAAGAAAGAAGATAAGGGCAAGAAAAGAAGTAGAGAGGAATCCCCTGCCCTAATTTTTAGTCAACAAAAGGTACAAACAGAGAAAACTGGTATTTTAGTGTACCATAGGAAAAGATTGAAGAAGGATCTTGTTGATCCTAATATTGTTGAAATTCCACATGAAGGGGCATACACTGCAGATGATCCAGAAAGGAGATCTCCATCCCCTGATTCTCCTAGGCCACCTCCTATTTTTGATGAAGAAGATGTCTCACAAGTGCATGAGGTCAGGGAGATCACTGAGGACAAGGAAATTGGGATTAGTTCTATTGTTAGAACATAAAGAACATTAGAGGAAAAATCAGTCGAAGTAGCCCCTGCAAAAGGAAAAATTCCTGGAGCAAAGGCAAGGCCAGTGCAAGAAGAGGGAACATCCAGTGGAGCCCTAAACATTCCTTATGGGATTGATGATGATGAAGAGGAGTATATTTTTGTGCCTCCATAGCTATTGGAAGGGAAAGATGTCTAAGCTCCCTTATCCCCTATTTCTGACATCACAACCCTGGAAATAAAAGGAGTATTCCCAAGGGAATTAAGGGTTGAATCATGTGATGCTAGAATAGATGATAGTGAATTCATCAAGTCAGTGGCTTACAAACATTTGTTGTGGAAACATTTTTAGAAGGAATATATTGAATTAATGAGGAAGAAGAAAGAGGATAGACCCTTGGTTGATAATGATGATCTCATTAAAGAGATAGAAGGGGAGATGTTAACAATGTTTGATACATTGACCCCTGCAGAGGGAAGAGAAGTAGTAAAGAAGGAAGGAATTTTTTTGACCCCTAACCTAAGAATTGTAGATACTGTTCCATTTGATTCCATCATAAAGGATATGAGTTTAAAGAGGCCAAACATGTTTGGTGTTGAACACATCACAACTGGCACTTTTTTATAGTAAAGACCTTGGAGCTTTGGCTACTTGGGATTTCTCTGCAGCAGGGCAGGAGGGTGAAACCAGTTCAGGCACTAGAGGTAATGTCATTATATAGAGATTTGTAGATGCCAAGATGTCAAACACAACCAAGGGTCTGTAGGAAAAAGTTGCATATGTGCATGATGTTGCATTAAATAAAGAAAAGATTTATGAAAATCTCCAAGAGCAATATAGGCATGTATACAATGTTTATGAACAGAAAACCAAGGAGGCATTGGACCTTCAGGGAAAGGTAATTTCCTTAGAAAGGAAGTTTTTAGAATTAGAGGTAGTAAGGCCTAAAGAAATTGGTGAGAGATCAAAAGGACAGAAAAGTCCTAGTGTACCATGGACTGTTGTACCATACACCTACCAGGAGAAAGTACCTCAAATTGCAGATGTGAAAAGAAAGGTTGAAGAAGAATTTCTCAAAGAGGTAAATAATTTGAAGGGACAATTGGATCAAGTCATAAAAAAATATGAAGATGCCAAGGAAACAATTTTTAGTACAGCTATAATGACAATTTTTGAGAAGATAAATGCTAAGCTCTTTACACTCCATGAGGTGTGTAAGATTTTATATTTAGTTGTAAACAATATAGATAGTAATAGTAGGGTTGTTAAACCCACTTATCAAAAATGGATAAGTCAAATGGATAAGCTAAAAAGTATAGAGTTATGTGCCAGAGTGGATCCCAGTGCTCCATCAAATGCAATGCCAACTAAAAAGTTGGTCAGGTCATTGAGGGACTTCACAATTTTGCCTGAGCATATTGAAGAAAGATGGATTGAGCTCAAGGGTGACTTTGAAAATTATAAGGAAATTGTGGTCCCACCCTTGGTGAAGAATGATAAAAGTATCAAAGGATATACAGAGTGGAGAAAGGAGACTATTGCAAGGGTTAATGCATTAATCAAGGATATATCACATGATGTCAACATAATACTCTTGCAAGAAAGTCTACTAAATTTTGTTAATTCTGATATTTTCTATGATAATTTTATTAAAGAGGTTAACCAAACCACAGTGAAGTATAATCCATATAAACAAAAGGTAGAACAAATAGCTCAGCATAAATGGCCAACTGATGAAGAATACCAAGAGTGGATTAAAAGATATGTCCCTGATGATGACTAGAATAGAAGAATATTCTAAAAGATATTTCATAAGAAAATTTTCTCTTTCATCTCTCTTGAGTGAGCTAGAAAGATGTTAGATCTTATAAGTGTCATTATCATTCTGTTGTAACTGTATTTGTTCTTTCCTATTTATGTGGATCAATGTTTTCTTTCTTCTTAAGGAAAGATTGTAAAGGACACCTGTCTGTTTTGATGACCTGAAGCTTGTTGCAATTCACATCTATATAAGTGAATTTCCAAGGCATCAATGTGGTCTGAGTTTTAATCTAAGAAAGATTGTTCTCATTTTTGGGTTGGTCCAAGTTGTATATGCATTTTTGTTTGAGATAATTAAGTATATTATAAAAGTTGCAGGTTATATGGAGTTTTTCTCTCTCATATGTAAACTTTGAGATGTATAATTTTCAAGGAGAATAATACAAATAACATTGAATCTTTTTTTCACTACATTTCTTGTCTCTTTTGTGTTATGTTTGAATTCTCTTAACAAGTTTGTTGAATCTTGGTTGTATTTCATTTTGAGATATATTTATGTTCGTTACTTGCTGATAATCTAATGGATTATGTAAATGCTTGAAATGAATTAGAAGGATTAATAGGTGATTACGTAAAGATTTTGATAAGTATGGGATTTGTAGGTGAAGATTGATATTCCTGTCATAAGGTGGTAGGAGAGATCATTTTATTGAAGTTTATTTCTGTAAGAAGAATTGCCTAATGAACATGGCACTGGTCAGGTGTTAGATATTTTAGTTCAAGGATTGTATGCAAATAAAATATTTATTGAATCATTTAAATCATTTCTACTATGAGGAAAATAGTATGCTTGAGGCTTAATTCATAGATTATTTGAGTTGATAATTTAGCTATTTGTCACCTTACATATTGTTGTTGAAAATAGAAGAAGTAATAGGCAAATATCTGCTAAATTTGAGATTAAGATAGATGATATTGTAAGAAAGGAATCTCAAGAATGTCAACCCACCTGAATCCTGTAGAGTTCAAAGTGTAGAAGTACCACAGAGGTCTTGTTAGTTGGTCCTTTCCCTTTGGATTATTATGTTGTAACGGTTTGTAGTAGTTGAAAAGGTAGTTGAAATCTTGCTAAATCAGGAACCAAAAAAATGGTGACTCTGCTAGGTATATAATGCATGGATAGCATACATATTCTATCAGAGAAGGTACCTATGTCATGCTAGAAGTGTCTTATAAGAAGACAGAGTCATTGTTGCAAAGTGTTATCAATATCATAACATGAAAAGGGATTTTTGTTTTAGCAGGAAATAGTGAATCTGTTGTTTTGGGTTTTTTCCCTTGTGTAGTTTTACCTAGGTTTACCGTTTGAAAATTTTCCCTTAGGGCTAGTGACTCAGTCAAAAGGTTTCAGTATTCTAGTGCATTTATATTTCAGAATATGGAAGACAAAAGAAAAACTACCAAAGCATATGCTAAAGCAAATCCTGACATCCCTATGTTTGAGGAATTGCCTCCTGCAGGTAGAAAGAACAATAATAGTAAGTGAGGGGAGGTTTTTCATACATGGAAGCCCAAAGATAATGTTCACAACAACCCACTATACCATAATACAACAAGTAGGGAGACTTCTTCCTTAAGTTCAAAGTCTGAGAATACCAGACTTTTTAGTGGAACCTTCTCTACACCTTTCCAAGAAGACCAGGAATTTCAAGATAATCTCATTTCACCTATGGGAGACCCTATGTGTAAATATGGAGGCTCAAAAGAGGTGAACTAGAAAATTAAAAATAATAACACCCAACAGAAGAATTCTCAGTCAAGATTTGTCCCTTATGTTGAACAAAATCTCATTGACTTGGATACATCTACTGTTGAGTCTGATTCTACAGCTACAGATCATGATGAACTCATGGCTGAGCTAGAAGTTCCATGGAGAAAGGTTGATGAGGAAGATGCCAGACACCTACATTTGGAGAAGGAGAAGGAAAAGGTGAAAATGAATGCTCTTCTTGAAAGAGAGGCTCTGATGAGAAGGATGGTTCCTTTACAAGAGCATAGTAAAAGGTTGGACCATAGTTCTGCAACCTTGGATACATAACTATTTGGGAATATCCTTGCTATGCAAGAAAAAATCAAGGAATATGAGAAGTCTTTACAACAAGAGGAAGGCCATGTTATTGCACAAGTTCATCCTTATGATCCTATCATCAAGGATAGGGTTGTTTTAAGAAAAACTGATATTGCTTCCAAAGTGGTGGATAAAGGCAAGCAGAAGGTGGTGGGTATCCAGATAAATGAACCTGTAGTCACAACAAAGAATACCCTGATTATGTCTAAGTTGGATCTAGAACTGGAGAAAGCCAGACAAGAGAGAGAAGAACTATCCAAGGAGTTGGAGAAAGCAGAGAATGAAGTTGCTGCAAAAGAGATGAGGAGACAAGTAGCATTCCTAAAATCCACATCTGCTCAAGCAACACATGCCAGCCAGGGTCAAGGTATGTCTTCTAGAAATACTGTTAAAAATACAAATACTCAAAGTACAGCTTCTCTAGGAACTAGCTCAAACACTACCAAGAAAAATATAATTGGGAATACATCTAATGCTAATACTCAGAAGAATATAGGTGCTAGTTCTAGTCAAGGATTTCAGAAGAAACCTATATTCATGGAAAGATATATAGGAAAGATATAGGTAGATTTGTTTTCTAGGAATCCCTGGATGTCCTTATGAGATTCCCAAGAACCTTAGAGATAAGGTTAGAAAATTCATAGGGAATAATGTTATTACTGGTGAACATCATTTAAGAAATTTCTCTAATTTGTTAAATGATTATGAAGTAGAGCATGAGGATGTAGTTATGAAGCTTTTTGTACATTCATTAATTGAGGATGTTAGGGATTGGTTCAAAAGACTCCCTGATGATAGCATAAACTCTTGGGAAGATCTAGAAAAGTGTTTTAAGGAACAATATGAAGATCACACAAATGCTGGTTTTATTTTGAATGAATTCAATAACATCAAGAAAAGCCAGAATGAGTCTACCTTTAATTTCAATGTCAGATTTCAAAAGGGTATGTACAAACTTTTCCAAGTAATGAGAATGGAAGAAAATGTCTACATAACTACATACTTCAATGCCTTTGACAGCAAAATGGCATATATTCTCAAAGACAAAGATCCTAAGACTTTAAGAGATGCTTTTAAATTTGTTGTGAATATAGAAAACAATAGGAGAGCGTCTGGTAAACTTGGGAGAAGGGATGATCCTAAGTTTTTTATCCTAAAAAAAACAAAAGAGATGGAGATAAACCTGTTGGAAGCAAAAAGAATGAGGAAGATAAAATGGATCAGATGATAGGTCTTCTAAAGAACTTAAATCCTCAGGTGCTGAATACAAATATGGCAAGCAATAATAATGATAGATCATAGTATGCTAACAATTTTAGCAGACAAAATAGATTGCAGAATTTCCGATACAAGACAAATTGGAAGGATGGGAAGCCATTAAATGATTCTACAAAAAATAAAAATGAAAAGGGTACACCTGACCCTTTGTAGATAAATACTGTAAATGCAGTAGAGGAGGTTCCATGGTGTGTTTCTTGCCAGTCTCCTCACTCCCTTGACTACTATACTGTAGCTCAATATATTGTTGCATCTCAGGATGTTGATGAAGAAGATCCTGAAGAGAAGAATCTTGATAATACAACTTGCAACATGATTGGATCTAGTTATGAGTATGAAAGTGATTCAAATTGTGAAGAAGTTGATCAAGATATTAACAATAAAAGACAACTTTATGAGGGTTATCATCAGCAAGTATTTTTTGATGATGAAGAGGAAGTTGATAGGAGATCCTGCAATATGAATTCAAATATAGAACATATCAACTTGAGGAAGCCTTCTAAAGAAGATATTGATCAAATCACAGCTGATATGGTTGCCCAGGTTTAGAGCAATTATGGTTTAATGAATAGAACTATAAATGACAAGTCAGATAAATCTACTAGAATTTTTATAAAAGACATCACTCAGAAAGTGCAAAAAGCTAGTAAGGAGAAAGAACCTTTGATTTTGAAGATCAAATATCCAAAAACCAAAAAATGGGAGGCTAAAAGGAGTATGCCAATTTCAAGTGTTGACAAGAAGGAGGAACATGTTCCTATCAAACCAGTAATCTCAAGGACTGACAAGGTGGATGGGGATTCCATATTGCAACCCCAAGTAAATAAAGGTATGAATCTTGATGTCCTATCTTTTTCTCCTCTTGATAAGTTTCCTATGCTTTCACAAATGACTGTAAAATTACCCCTGTCTGAGATGTTTAGAATTGAAGAGCATAAAAATAGAGCCCTAGAATTGATTAATGGTGTAGGGAAAAGTACTAATGTGGGAACTAAAAGGATTTTGGATGAAAAGGCTAAGAGTACACCTAAGTCTAAAGAATATGAAGGTGTCATTTCCCAAATTCCCCCCATGTACCTAGATAGTGCCCTGACATCCTATGTTGAGGATATAGATGCTTTCTTCTTGAGTTTAATTGTAAATGGAAAAACCTTGAAGAACTGCATGATAGATTCAGGAGCCTCAAATATTGTGATGCCTGTGAAAAGTATAGAGTCTTTAGGCTTGAAAGTAGATACAAAGCAGGGAAGATGTTGTGCTTTAGATTCAAGAGAGGTTTCTATCATAGGAACCATCAACGCCTTGCCATAAAAGTTAGCTATATATCCTGATGCTAACCTTACAATGATTGTACTAGTGGTAGACATACCTCCTAGGTATGGAATTTTATTATCAAGGAAGTGGAGTGAAACTATGGGGGGCAGCTTGCAATTTGATTTATCTTTTTCTACTTTTCATGTTGGTAATAAGGCCATTAAAGTGAATAGAGAACCTAGAGTGACTCACATGGTTGAGGAGCATATAGAGGCAATAGATGCAGATGATACTTATTTCCTGGATACAGACATAGATTCTTTAAGGGTAGAACCTCTGGTTTTGTATAAAAATAAAATCCCTACACCAATTGCTCATGAGGTTAAAGAATGTTTAGATTCTGGTGAATCGTGGACTATGTACTTTGATGATGCATGTTCTAAAGAGGGTGCAGGGGTAGGTGTTGTGTTCATTTCACCTAATAAAGAAAATTTTAGATTCTCCTTCACTCTTACATTCACATGCACAAATAACATTGTTGATTATGAAGCATTGTTATTGGGACTTAAGGTGGCTGCTAAGCACAAGATAAAAAATTTGCATGTGATAGGATATTTTGAATTGATTGTGCAAGAAGTTAAGACATCATATGTTTCAAAGAATAAATGGCTTAAGTAGTACAGAAATGTTGTATGGGATGAAATTGAAGACTTTGATGCTCTTGGTATCACATGGATGGACAGATCAAACAACAAGATGGCTGATATGTTAGCTAATGTAGCAATAAAGCCTAATGATGAGTCTTTTATTGGGATTTCCATAGTTGAGGTGCAGTCCAGGACTTCCATTCCTGATAACATCAAGAATTGGCAAGTTTTTGAGGATGACAGTGATATACTAAAATTTTTACTGTTAGAGGATAAGTATGATTCTCAGGAGCTAGACTATAATGCACTTGTTGAAATAATTGATGGCAAAGGAACAATCTTTGGTCAGGAAATATTGTAGCTAAAGACAAATAACCTACCAAACGGTCTTGTAATGTTAGAGAATGCATTTGACAACCAAGATAGATTCACATCAGAGGTGAAAGATAAGAAGCCTAAGGAGTTAGAAGAGGTAAACCTTGGTACTGAAGAAAATCCAAAGAAGGTTTACATAAATTAAATCGATCACATTTCCACAATCCATTGAATATAGAGCTGAATTTCTAGTTTTGATTGTGTGTGTTTTTTAAGCTATCACCTAAAATAAGGAAGTCTTTAATAGACCTATTAAGAAAATATAGACATGTTTTTGCATGGTCTTATGATGACCTTAAAGCTTATAGATAGGATTTGTTTCAACATGTGATTCCTTTGAAGGATAATTTCAAACCATTCAGGTAGAAGCAAAGGCCTATTAACCCAACATTGGCCCCTAAGATGCAAGAGGAGCTAATGAAACTAACAGATGGAGGTATTGTCAAGCCAATTAGACATTCCTCTTGAGTTTCTAACTTGGTCCCAATCAGAAAAAAGAATGGAGATATCAGGCTATGTGTAGATTTTAGAAACCTGAATATTGCATCTTTGAAGGACAACTATGGGTTTCCCAATATGGAATCCATGTTACAGTAGGTAACTGGCTGTGAGCTGATGTCCATGATGGATGGATTTTCAGGCTATAACCAGGTGCTAGTTGATGAGGAAGAACAATTTAAAACTGCCTTTACTACACCTTGGGGAACTTATGTTTATGTTAGGATGTCTTTTGGCCTTACAAATGCTGGAGCAACATTCCAAAGATCAATGGATGCTGCATTTGTTGATTACATAAACAATTTTATGGTGGTTTACAGGATAATCTTACTGCGTATTCTAAAAAATCTGAACACCATTGCAAGCATTTGGAAAAGATATTTATTAAAGCTTTAGGATATGGGGTATCTCTAAATCTTAGAAAATGTGCATTTGGTGTAATAGAGGGTAAACTTCTAGGACACATTGTATCTAAAGATGGTGTGAGGATTTACCCTGAAAGGGTTGTTGCTATTGACAAAGTCCCAAAACCTAAGAATGTGAAAGGAATCCAATCTTTCTTTGGCCAGGCAAATTTCTTAAGAAGGTTTTTTACAAACTTTGCTGAAATCAGTAGGCCTATATCTAAAATGTTGAAGAAGGGTGAAGATATTAACTGGGATGGTGAGCCTTCAGTTGCATTTCAAGAAATCAAGGAAGCAATAAAGAATGCTCCTGTGTTGCGGACTCCTAATTATACTAAGCCAATGCATATTTTCTCATTTGCTTCTTTCCACACAATTGTTGCAGTTCTTTTACAAAAGAATGAGGAGGTTTTTGAACAACCAATAGCCTTTTTCAGCAAATCTCTTCAAGCAGTAGAAATGAAATATGACATAAGTGAAAAGTAGGCTTATGCATTGGTAAAGGCAGTCAAGGCTTTCAGATGTTATTTGGTTGGAGCTACTATTATTTCTTTTGTTCCTAAAGTAGTAGTAAAGGATATTTTTCCCAACAAGAGGTGTTTGGTAGGAGGTGCAGATGGATAAATAGGATTCAAGAGTTTAACATTGACATCCAGGTCACCAAGTTGGTTAGAGGCCAAGGATTAGCAAAATTGATGACACAAGCTAATCTAGATGCAAATCAAATAAATCTGGTTGAAGAAGAGGACCGCCCATGCATCTATGATGTAGACATATGTGACTGGTATATTGATATCATTTATTATTTACAGCACATGATTGCTCTTGTTGGAAACACTGAGTGGGGGGGTGAATCAGTGTTTAGCTTATTATTCAAATTTAGCAACTTAAACATAAATAAAATATACATCCAATGAAGCATAACACTTTATATGATTATGGGGAAACCTTGATTAGAGGAAAACCATGGTGGGAATTAGTACCCACAAATATTGTACTAGTATAATGAACCTATTAAAGTTCCTTTGCCCTATTAGAAGCAGTCTTTACAAGATGAGTACAATGACCTGGATAAGGGTCTCACCCTATTAGGATTCTTTTACAATTAACCCTATTAGGTTTGAGGACTCACTTCTCAAAGAGAAAGAAGGCTACAACCTCCTGAGAATAGATATGCACTATATCCAAAAAATGAACTGTTGTATGTAACACAGATGTCTGATCAGTTCTAGTTATGTGCTTATTCTCTTAACTTATTTAAGGGATCTATCTCATACTAATATCATCATACTACTCTGCTATACATCTTCTCTAACTTATTTGATAACACTTCAAATGTATCTTTGTATTACATATATATATCATTATGCTTGAATAGACGCGACTAAAAACATGACCTTAGTCGGCCCAAAAACATAATACACAATGCTTCCAAACAAATTGGATTAAGCATATTTACAAAAAAATTTAATACATTCTTACAAACTTATTACAATAGGTGATTAGCCTTTACATAACAAAAGATTACACGCTAATCAAAACAATGAAGTCGGCTTCATACTCTATATTCTAGACTGCTGGTGAACTTGTTCTTTCTGTAACTTGTCTGTATTGCCATTCCATACAATGCATGTATAGGGTAAGCATAATAACATACCATAGAGCTTAAGTCTGAATGTGAATAACCTTAGGTGATCGTATGCACGTGCGCTGATGCCCTGATCGACTGCAAGTCACTATTTTGTTCTGTCTTCTACACTTAGTCAATTTTCACTTCATAGTTTACTATCAAAAACTTCATATGACTTTGTTGCAATAATGAAAACAAAAAATAAGCCATATACTCCCTACGAGTCAAATTTCCAACAATGTCCCCCTTTTTCATTAATGGCAACAAAGGAATGTGGCCAAGTTACTCAAAATTGATTAACACCCAAAAAATGTATATCATTATACTTTTTAATATATACTACACATATTCCTTGTATATTACTCCCCCTTTGACATTAATGAAAAAGGTGTCAAAATAGTAATATATACATACTCCATATATATATCTGGATATACAACCTGAAGATTCTTTATCTCCTGCTACCAGAATGCCTTCATTGCATCAATTGTCTGGAGATGGGTGCATAGAGCATAAATTAGCTTCTCCATTTTTATCAGGTCCATGTAGGGACCTTGATCATATGTGAAAATAGTGACATTAATCTATTTGATGTTCTCATCCAGAACTACTAAGGAGGGTGCAAGTGCATTTCTCAATTGAGTCTGTCAGGTCCTTATCTTATTGATCTCCATTTTGGCTTTTTTATCTTGTCAAGCTGACCTTGATAGATACTGTTACAGATGTTCATGTCTTGCATGGATGTCTCGACTGATTTCCTAACACTATCAACTAATATATCTACCTCCTCTATCTTCTTGATATGTTCAGAGGTTAATTTCACCTTGTCCATGCAGTTGGCTATTACATTTATGCCTTTAGCTGCCAACTCTTTCAACAGACTGACCAATCTTCAATGCTTTTAAGTCTAAGGTAAATTTCTTTACTAGTTCATTCAACCTTTCCTTTTTTTACTCATCTTCTACAATTCTAGTAGCTGAGTCTACTAAGCTTGTAAAATGTGCTTTGAAGCTTGTTAGTATACTGTCTACATCATCAACTGACTATATTTTTGCTACTTTCTTGTCCGTAGGTACAAGGTCATTCAGAATGTTTACTGATTCTAGGAAGAGAGGATTCCTCATAACCTATTTCTCTTTGGCCTTTTCCATGGCTAGGACACTGATCTTAATCAGGTCTTCTTCTCCCCAAGCATCCAAACTTGCTGAGTCAGGAGTTAAACTTGACAACAATGAGCTGGATGGTTGAATGGATGGTGTGAATATGGTATTCTGACTAGTTTCCATGCACTCACTTTTAACTGGGATCTCCATGACTGGTATCTCATTGCTTTGATTATCTTTCTCTTTGTTCAAATCTATTGATTCTATAGAGGGAACTTTATCTTGTTGCAAAGATGTATCATTAGTGCATGCCTTCTCTGTCTCTTCCGAGTTCACAAATGCTTTTTCAACTTTATCCATATCATTATTAGAAGCGGTCATAGATATCTTAATATAATCAATCACTATAGTATCCCCTATATCTTTTGTTGTATTAGAGGCTATTAAGATTGAGGGCGTTGAAACCTGTGAACCTGTCTTAGGTGCATTCTGAATTACTGGTTCTGCAACCTATTTAGGAGGAACTGGAATTGCCTTAGTTGTAAGTGTCATTGATGGATACATATGTCTATCCATAAATAACTAATCAAATTCCTTATGAGTGTCTTCACCGACCAGATCATACTCCTTGTTCATGATATGAAGAATTCTTGTTTTGGTTCTTAGGTGTGGCTTTACTAAATCTAACAATATGACTTTCTCATCATGCGAGCACACTGGGAGAAGACTATCCAATGTTTCTTCTCTTATCCTCATATCCTCTTCAATTGCTTGCCTCTTCAACATATCAAGTATATTCCATACCTTGTCTGGTATGATAGTCTTAAGTTCGAATACAGTCCTCTTGAACTTAATCATATGAGAGATGATCATAGAATGAATCTCTGATTTGTCTATCTCTTGATATTTGTCATATATATTTTTGAGAGACTCTAGTCTTCCTTCATTGAAAATTCTATTCCTTAAGACATTAAGACTAGGTCTGAAACCTACCTCAGGAGGATCTTGAGTGTTCTTTACCTTGCTCCTTATAGTTCTTGAGGATGGATGACTAGTGGGCGCTTGCTTCCTTCCTCTAGACTTCTTGCTAGGTACTGATGGTGGAGATGCATCCAGATCAATGGTGGTTGATCGCGCAGATGTATCTTCATTTGATCTCTTCTTCTTCTTTTTGGGAATATCATCAGTCTTTTCTATTTTTACTTATGTGGGATTCTTCTCAAGTTCTCTGGCTATCTTAGCTTCTCTAGCTTTGTTAAGATCTTCTTGTGTAACACCATGAACTTTTAGGATATTTGAGGTTATTCTAGATGTCTTCCTTTTGTTCTTAGTGTTGTATAAGATAGAATCAACTTTATTTGTCATTTGTCTGTAAGTGCCCCATCTAGGTTCATTGGGATCTTTGAGCGCATATAAGAGGACTTGAGCATAACCTTCCAAAACATGTTCTTCAACTTTATAACCAAGAGGGTGAATCCATTTTGTCCTAGGCTCAACTGCCTCCATACAAGTATAATCAGTCTCCACCATGAATCATATAGTGTCTTTGTACTTCTCAACTATTTTCTCAGGTATCCTAAATCTCTTCTACATCTTGATTCTAAATGTCTTGATGTCTATATCCATAGAATCCTTCACACTACTCTCTGATGTGGCTTTAAGTGAAATCTATGACATAGTGGGTTTGCTTCTGTCTAGGTAGATATTTGCAACCTTTCCTACTATGTGGAATTAGAGATATATGATCAGTGAAGAAAACTTGAATATCTTTCTCTTGTCATGCTTGATAGCTCAGATGTTGTCAATCAATTGAGTGCACAATATCTCACATAGGTTGTACTGGGTATTGTATTTCACCATTTTTATTTTTGCTAAGACAGTGGCTATAGATACACTATTTAGTCTACTTGTGTGCTAGAATTTATAACCTAGTATCACGGTAACTATTTTTATGTCATCTTCCTTGATGGGATCAACTGTCATACCATGTCTATCACTCCTGGATAAGCATGCTTGCTCAACTTTTTTCTTAACATCTTTTCCAATTGGAAGAACTGGTCCAATCTTGGGAAGTCCTATCATCTCATGAATTAGATCTACAATGATGCGGATAGGAACCTCACCTATCCAGTATAGATCATCATGAATCCTGCTCACTAATATCTTCACCCATTATGGCTCATAGAACTCATGCGCATTGGAATACTCAAAGATAGGGTTATCAGTGAGATGTGTGAATTCATCCTTAAATGTCTAATCTTGTTTCATCATATAACCCATGAGAGATGCAATGTTGTTATCTCCAATTGTTTCCTTCTTGCAATAAACATATGCGTGGATGTCTTCTATGTGTATGACTCCAAGCGAAGTCCTAGAGAATACTCCTTCGACATCATCCAGTATGGACTTGAATGGATGCTTCTTAAAAACAAATCTCTTCCTCTCAGCAATGTTGAATACAATAGGAGTGGTCATACTTACTTGTAACTAGGTTAAGTAGGGTTTCACGATGATTCTGAAACAACGCAACTGCTAGGGCTATGTTCCAAATGTAATCCGTTCACATACCAACTCAACTTCCAAGCTATAGTGCTTTGATGCTCGATGCCTACCTGCTTTCTGAATGCTTCAATCTCAAATGCAAAGTGAGGTTTTAAGATCTTTTGCCAAGTTATATAAAGATCAATTGTATTTAATGCTCATTGTCGTAAAGTGGTTTACATAGAGAATTTCAAACTTTGTTCTGAATGAAGTAAAGGCTATGCGTGAATGCATACAACTTCAATTATTTATTTCATGTATGAATCCATAGGTGCATACTCAGATGTGAGTACACTAGCCACTCAGGGGTTTAGAGCTAGAATAGCTCCCCCTAAGACCATGAGGGTCAACTATTCAGAAGTAGAAGGTGCATCCATTGAGGATGCATCTCCTACCTTGTTCTCTTCATTGTCCTTCTTTACTTCAACCCATATTTTATCTAAATTATCTTTGGCTTCCACAAACTTGACTTCTCCTGATTCTTCAAACAAGGATTTCATAGGATTCTCTTGTCCTTTTGTTCTTGATCTGCAAAACCTTGAGATGTGTCCAGCTTTTCCACATGAGTGACAGATGATAGGAGGTCTGGTGTTGTTATTCACAATGATACATTGTTTTGTTGTGTGTCCATTGTAGTTACATATCTGACATGTAATGTTCTGCAACTTTCTTTGAGGTTGATTTCTCTGATTGAATTGAGTTTGCTTCCTTTGGTTTAGTTGTGGCTGATTTCTTTGATTTATTCTGCAATGAATAGCCCTATGACCAAATTTATTATAGGAGTAGCAGTAACCATTGAAGGGTCTTACATTCTTACAATCTATTGCCAAGTGTCCATGCTTGTTATAGGCATAGAAAGTATAGTTGACTTCCTTGTGCTTATCTTCTGCTTTAGTCTCTTCATGATTTTTAGTTTTCTTTTCTTCTGAAGATTCTATTAGAGATTTCTTTCTTTGTTGTGATGAGTTGATCTCAATTTGAGCTAAACTGTATCCCATACTAGTTGTGTCACCTTTTAGCTTTTGTGCATAGATCTATGATTGAATCAGATCAGAGCTTGTGTGTAGTTATCAATCTTGTCTTTTGCTCCTGATAATTCAGTTTCAATTTTGTTCTTGATATTTTCCAATTCCAAGATTTTCATATTGGCTTAAAAGAGTTCATCATCCAACTGTTTGTTTTCTTTGTTCTTCTCTTCAATAGCTGTTAAGCTATCAGTTAACTGATCATTAAATTCTTCTATCTTATCTTTTAGAGACTTTTTCTCTTCATTTAGTTTCAAATCATTGTGTGAGAAATCTTTTAGTTCTTTCCTTAGTTTCTTGATAAGCATTTGTGAGCCATCAAATTTTAGTTTGAGTTATTCATTTTCTTTCTCAGATCTATCTAGATCTTCAAGGGCTACTTCAAGATTATTTCTCAGATGTTTGAATTCTTCTAAAATCCATGATCTCCTCAAGTGGTTAGACTTTTCTCTCTGAGGACCAGGCTCTGATACCAATTGTTGGAAACACTGAGAGGGGGGGTGAATCAGTGTTTAGCTTATTATTCAAATTTAGAAACTTAAACATAAATCAAATATACATTCAATGAAGAATAACACAAGATCACATAACACTTGATATGATTATGGGGAAACCTTGATTAGAGGAAAGCCCTGGTGGGAATTAGTACCCACAAATATTGTACTAGTATAATGAACCTGTTAAAGTTCCTTTGCCCTTTTAGAAGCAGTCTTTACAAGATGAGTACAATGACATGGTTAAGGGTCTGACCCTATTAGGAGTCTTTTACAATTAACCCTATTAGGGGTGAGGACTCACTATCCAAGAGCTCACTTCTCAAAGAGAAAGAAGGCTACAACCTCCTGAGAATAGATATGCACTATATCCAAAAAATGAACTAATGTATGTGACACAGATGTTTGGTCAGTTCCAGTTATGCACTTATGCTCTTAACTTCTTTAAGGGCTCTATCTCATACTGATATCTTCATACTACTCTATTATACATCTTCTTTGACTTATTTGACAACACTTCAAATGTATCTTTGCATTACATATATATATCTTTATGCCTGAATAGATGCAACTAAAAACATGACCTTAGTCGGCCCAAAAACATAATACACAATGCTTCCAAACAAATTGGCTTAAGCATGTTTAAAAAAATGTTTAATACATGCTTACAAAATTATTACAATAGGTGCTTATCCTTTACATAACAAAATATTACATGCTAATCAAAACAATGAAGTCGGCTTCATACTCTGTATTCTGGACTGATGGTGAACTTGTTCTTTCTGTAACTTGTCTGTACTGCCATTACATACAATGCGTGTATAGGGTAAGCACAATAGCATACCATAGAGGTTAAGTTTGAATGCGCATAACCTTAGGTGATCGTACACATGTGCATTAATGCCCTGATCGATTGCAAGTCACTATTATGTTCTGTCTTCTACACTTAGTCAATTTTCACTTCATAGTTTACTATCAAAAACTTCATATGACTTTGTTTCCATAATGACAACACAAAATAAGCCATATTCTCCCTAGGAATCAACTCACCAAAATCTCCACCCCATATGATAGAAAATGAAAAAAGAACCTTGAAATTTCATGCTATCGGGTTTGTTATTATAGGTACTAAGCTATGGTGGAGAAGTTTGGATGGTGTCTTGCTAAAATGTGTTGATAAAGAACAATCAGTCAAAAATTTGACTGAGATGCACAGTGGTGTGTGTGGAGGACATTACATGTCCAAGACAATAGCACATAAGGTGTTAAGGTTAGGCTTCTGGTGGCCTACCTTATTTAATGATGCTCATAAAATGGTAAGGAAGTGTGATGCTTGTTAGAGGTTCTCTAGTAAGCTCAAATTCTTAGGGAATGTACCCTTAAATCCAGTAGAAGTGCAGGCTCCTTTTCAACAATGGGGTCTTGATTTTATTAGAGAGATAGTCAAAAAGTCTAGTGGTGGACATTCATACATACTAGTGGCAACAGATTATTTCACCAAATGGGTAGAGGCTATTCCTACCAGGAAATCTACCAGCAAAGTTGTGAATAACTTCATTCTGAATAACATAATCACCAGGTTTTGTTGTCCTGAGAGAATTGTCACAGACAATGCAATGTGTTTTAGGTCTGAAGATTTTTATTACTTCTGTGAAAAATATGCTATTACCAGGTCCATTTCCTCACCATACCATCCATAGGGAAAGGGATAAGCTGAGTCATCAAATAAAAGCTTACTTAAGATTGTTAAAAGAATCTTGGATGATAACAAAAAGGCTTGGGATTCCAAGTTTCCATTAGCAGTATTGGCTGATAGGGTGACAGTAAAGAAGGCAATAGGTGTTGCACCTTTTGACATTGTCTATGGGATCCAAGCAAGGTTGCCTCAAAATAATTTAATGAGCCTCTACAAATTTGTCCAAAAGTATGATGATGACATAGTTGATGATATGCAAGAGAGGATGGATGAGTTGGTGGGCTTGAATGAGCATAGAAGGGATTCTTTTGCTAAAAATTCTAGGTTGCAATCACAAAAAAAATACCTATATGACAAAATGGTAGTGGAGAGAAAATTTTAAGTTGATGAGATGGTCCTTATGTGGAATGCTAGGATAGAAGAAAAGGGAAAACATGGAAAATTTGACCCCATTTGGCTAGGACAATATCTCATTGAATCCAGGTGGGGAGATGACTCTTACATTCTGAAGGAACTATCTGGAGGTATTCTTGAATTTCCTTTTCATGGACAATTCTTGAAGAGGTACTTTTCTTAAAGTATCTTTGTTTCCATGAGCAGTAGTTAGGTTTTGTACATTTTGTAATTTGTGTGAATACCCTTGTTTTTTTTCATGTACAGTTTTTGTCTCTTGTCTGTATATATGTTGTTAGCTTTGTGTGTTTTTTCCAGTGCTCTCTGAAGAAGTTGTCAAAGCTATGTCAAGTTTGTGGTCTGCGTAGCCTGAGATTCTGAATTCTTGCATAGACAAAAGTTGTCTATCATCCCCAGAAAGAGCCACTATTGGCACTACCTATAGTTATTAAGTCTTACCAGGATGTTAAATCCCCTGTGTTAGAATCTCTTTTAGATTCTCTAGGTTTGTCTCTAAAAATCCTTCATATTTAAACCCTAGTTAAAACCCTAGGCCATTTTGTGTGAGATGTCAAAAGCCCTAAATACAATTTTGAAATATTTGAAAAACCTTGGAAAAACCCTTAAACATTATGTTTTGATGTTATCTTTTGTTGAGGGTCGTGGTTTCATTAAGTCACTTAAGTTGTGATTGTTGTGCTAGGTCTTATAACTTTATGTTATAACCCCGCGTATTAATCCATTTTAATATTTTATACATCGCGTCTTATCCAAAGTTTTAAGTCTCTTATAATACTTTGAATATCAGATGACTCACGTGAGTGCACAGCTCTGACAAGAAACCATTGCACGGCTGTGAGATCCATCCACATGGAGATGGCAAGGCCAGCATTAAGGTTTGCACTAAAGAAGATCTACGGTCTGCACTCGCTCGCTGATCTGACAACCAAATATTGTGAGGGTGCATGATCCTTACACTTGGACTCAGCCATACATCAAGCATATGCGGTGGGACCTGTGTTTGTCAGTGGAAACTGAATGATGTGGAGTAGTATGTGGAGAGTACAATTCACCTTTTCTAAGATGGACATTGAGCTGGAGATACAACTAGACATGGCAATGGATAGGGTATTTCCACGAAGACTACTAAAGTATCCTAAGTCAAAGGGGCCAAGTTTCTAGTCAACAAGGATATTACTAAGGTATTTAAGATCTATAACCCATGCTCACTCGCAAGTCTGACTCCTAGACTTTGTGAGGATGTGTGATCTTGCCACGTGTATATTTTCGCAGATGGGTAACTTAAGTAAAGAAAAAAGCATGTGCTTCAATCAATGGCCTTGCTTTAATTAGTGATTGAATCTCAACCGTCTGTATTTATAGTAATGAAGGAATTGATTGGATTACTCACTCTCACTCGCAATAAGAAGATGAAGGGATTGCAATCATGACATGTGTCTAGTTGGTCCAGCTTGTGAATGACGTAGAGAGAAATTCTAGCGTGTTGAGTTTGAGACTTCTGATTGGAAGAAATTGGGCCCGAGGTGATAAGTGGGAAGTCAGCCAAAGTCAAAAAAGATGAGGATCATCCAATGTGCCAAGGAATTTAGATCAACGATCAGAATTTAAACCTAAAACACATGTCATGGATGAAACACTTACAGTTGTAGTTTTTTCCAGCGAAGTTCATCGCACGAATTAAGAATTTATGGTTGCAGAGAGGTACTTGGAGTAATAAAATAATTAAAGCGTCCATAGATTAAAGACTTAAAATCATAAAAAAATTCTAATCATTCTAATTTGAAGAAGTTGTAGAGCAGAGGATTCACAGAGCAAGAAAAAATTGCAAAACAGGGGATTTTATGGCAAAGAGGAATTTGAGCAAAAAACAAGTAATTAACTCTGAGTTTGTTGTTCTACATAAATTTAGGGTTTCTAGGATAATTGTGGAGTTAAATTCTATAAAACCCTAGATTTGAAATTACCATAAAGGGAGAGGATTGTGTCAACCTGAGTGAAGAAAAAATATCAAAATGGCTCCGAAGAAGTATGTTAGCAAATTCAATTATGAAGATAAGAGACTTCAGGATGATTTCCTTGATATGCTGATAGATTCGAAGGAAGGTAAAGAAGCAACTGATATGTGGAAAGCCCTAACATTAGAGATACACCCTGGGGTAAAAGATAGGTTTGATAAAATTACTGATACTCATATGCCATTGAAAGGAATGCAAATTTCATATGGTGGTATGGGCAAGCTAATGCAGGGTGTCCATTCAGTAACGTATGGAAATATGACTTAGGTAAACTGGTTATGCCTACAATATTCAAGGATGTAGACCTAATTTTGGAAATAGTGGCCACATATGATCATAAAACCCATGAGATCAGAGATATTGATGGGAACGTGCTCCTAATAATTGATGTTGAATCCATAAGAGAAGCTTTTGACCTGCACATCCCTAAAGAAGTTACAGATAGAGTTGATTTGAAAATGTTTGAAGAAGATTTTGATGATGTAGGGTTGGGAATGTAGGGGAAATTTTTGTTTCCATTTGTTAAAGAGGTTAATGGAGTAAGGCTTGCTATTGATGACATAAGAACTAAATTGGCAAACTACAAAAATTATAACACCGCATTGGTAAATACACATACAACTTTACACCAGGTGTTGGGGCTGTAAAATATAAATAAATTTTCTAAAGAAACAATGTGGATATGTTGGGGTCTGCAAAAAATAGGAGCAGAATTTATCTTAGATTACCCTACATAATTGGACAAGCACATAAATGAAGGTTTAGCAGCAATAAACGAAGGCAAAAGAGTACCTTTCAAGTGGTATTCCCTTCTCATGCATTTTATTCTTTTCCATTGCAAGGATTATTTTGCACAAGCTATTGACTTAGAAGTGGAGAGAGATGGTGTAAGGTTACCGGTTCAGTTGTGGACCACAGTATTATCATCAGATTGGGAAGGTGTTAATTTGGTTCCCTTTGAGGATGATTTTGCATACTTGCTGAGGAAGAGGTTGATTCATCAAGTTGAGAATTTTCCATTTTTGCTAAAAAAAAATCTTAGGCCTTTGGATTATGATGTCAAACCACCAAAATGCCATAGTTGGGGTGACATTTATTTCTATAGAAATACAACTGTGGTCAGAATATATGGATTCCCTGGAAGGCCTTTTTTGCTTCCAAGATATGTGCCTTTGAGGATTGGATTTCTGGAAGTTATGAGATATATTGCAATGTTGTAGGAGACTGATTTTCCAGCAAATAAGAAGGGTACATTCTTCCCATAATTAACAATTTTTCACCATTTTGTAGTGACAAAAGGGGGAAGGAATGAATTATCTCATTTGTTGAGGCCTTATAATTTTATTGTTAGGTCAAAAAGACTAAATGATATTGAGGTTTTTTATGCAAGATTAATGAGGAAGTTAGCTAGACCTTCTAGAGGTACCCATCAGTTTGATTTCCCTAAGGACATAATCAGAAATTATGAAGATGTGAAGTGTCAGTGGAAAAAGAAGTCATACTGGCATACATACAATGATATGTTGAAATAAATTCATGAAATAGACCCAGCATATGAGCCCTTTCCAAATTGCAATGATTGGGATAAGAGAACAAGAATTGAGCTAACAAATTTTGCTGAGGTATATGACACTCTAAATGAGAAATTGGGATATGGTAAGAAAGTTAAACTTACAATTGTACAAGACAAAGAAGATCTTAACAAGTTGGTGCAAACTGAAGGAGTGGTGAAGAAAGAAGATAAGGGCAAGAAAAGAAGCAAAGAGAAATCCCCTACCCCAATTTTTAGTCATCAAAAGGTACAAATAGAGAAAAATGGTATTTCAGTGTACCATAGAAAAAGATTAAAGAAGGATCTTGTTGATCCTAATATTGTTGAAATTCCACATGAAGGGGCATACACTATAGATGATCCATAATGGAGATCTCCATCTCCTTATTCTCCTAGGCCACCTCCTATTTTTTATGAAGGAGTTGTTTCATAGGTGCATGAGGTCAGGGAGATCAGTGAGGACAAGGCAGTTGGGATTAGTTATGCTATTAGAATAGAAAGAAGATTATAGGAAAAATTAGTGGAAGTAGCCCCTGCAAGAGGAAAAATGCCTGGAGCAAAGGCAGGTCTAGTACAAGAAGAGGGAACATCCAGTGGAGCCCTAAACCTTCCTTATGGGAGTGATGATGATGAAGAGGAGTATATTTATGTGCCTCAAGAGCTATTAGAAGGGAAAGTTGTCCAAGCTCCCTTAGCCCCTATTTCTGACATCACAACCCTGGAGATAAAAGGAGTATTCCCAAGGGAATTAAGGGTTGAATCATGTGATGCTAGAATAGATGATAGTGAATTCATCAAGTCAGTGGATTTAAAACATTTGTTGTGGAAAATTTTTGAGAAGGAATCTATTTAATTAATGAGTAATAAGAAAGAGGATAGGCCCTTGGTTGATAATGATGATCTTATTGAAGAGATAGAAGGGGAGATGTTAACAATGTTTGATACATTGACCCCTGCAGAGGGAAGAGAAGTAGTAAAGAAGGAAAGAATTTTTTTGACCCCTAACCTAAGAATTGTAGATTCTATTACATTTGATTCCATCATGAAGGATATGAGGTTAAAGAGGCCAAAAATGCCTAGTATTAAACACATCACAACTAGCACTTTTTATAGTAAAGACCTTGGAGCTTTGGCTAATTGGGATTTCTTTGCAGAAGGGAAAGAGGGTGAAACCAATTTAGGAACCAGAGGTAATTTCATTATATAGAGAGTTGCAGATACCAAGATGTCAAACACACCCAAGGTTATGTAGGAACAAGTTGCATATGTGCATGATGTTGCATTAAACAAAGAAAAGATTTATGAAAATCTCCAAGAGCAATATAGGCATGTATACAGTGCTTATGAACAGAAAACCAAGGAGGCACTGGACCTTTAGGAAAAGGTAATTCCTTTAGAAAGGAAGGTTTCAGAATCAGAGGTAGTAAGGCCTAAAGAAAATGGTGAGAGATCAAAAGGATAGAAAAGCCCTAATGTACCATGGACTCTTGTAACATACACCCACCAGGAGAAAGTACCTCAAATTGTAGATGTGAAAAGAAAGGTTGAAGAAGATTTCTCAAAGAGGTAAATAATTTGAAGGGATAATTGGATCAAGGCAAAAAAAGATATGAAGATGCCAAGGAAACAATTGTTAGAACAGCTATAATGACAATTTTTGAGAAGATAAATGCTAAGCTCTTTACACTCCATGTGGTGTGTAAGATTTTATATTTAGCTATAAATAATATAGATAGTGACAATAGGGTTGTTAAACCCACTTATAAAAAATGGATAAGCTAAAAAGTATAGAGTCATGTGACAGAGTGGATCCCAGTGCTCTAGCAAAGAAATGCCAATTGCAAAGTTGGTTAGATCATTGAGGGACTTCAAAATTTTGCCTAAGCATATTAAAGCAAGATGGATTGAGCTCAAGGGTGACTTTGAAAATTATAAGGACATTGTGGTCCCACACTTGCTGAAGAATGATCAAAGTATTAAAGGATATACAGAGTGGAGAAAGGAGACTATTGCAAGGGTTAATTCATTAATCAAGGATATATCACAAGATGTCAACATGATACTCCTACAAGAAAGTCTACTAAATTTGGTTAATTCTTATATTTTCTATGATAATTTTATTAAAGAGGTTAACCAAATCACAGTGAAGTATAATCCATATAGACAGAAGGCAGAACAAATAGCTCGGCATAAATGGCCAAGCAATGAAGAATACCAAGAGTGGATTAAAAGATATGTCACTAATGATAACTAGAACAGAAGAATATTCTAAAAGATATTTCATAAGAAAATTTTATCTTTCATCTCTCTTGAGCAAGCCAGAAAGCTGTTAGATCTGTAAAGAGTCATTATCATTGTGTTGTAACTTTATTTTTTTTTCCTATTTTTGTGGATCAATGTTTTCTTTCTTCTTAAGGCAAGATTGTAAAGGACACCTGTCTGTTTTGATGACCTGAAGCTTGTTGCAATTCACATCTATATAAGTGAATTTCCAAGGCATCAATGTGGTCCAAGTTTTAATCTAAGAAAGATTTTTCTCATTTTTGGGTTGGTCCAAGTTGTATATGCATTTTTTTTTTAGATAATTAAGTATACTGTAAAAGTTGCAGGTTCTATGGAGTTTTTCTCTCTCATATGTAAACTTTGAGATGTATAATTTTCAAGGAGAATAATACAAAGAACATTGAAGATTTTGTTAACCACATTTCTTGTCTCTTTTGTGTTATGTTTGAATTCTCTGAGATTCAATAACAAGTTTGATGAATCTTGGTTGTATTTCATTTTGAGATATATTTATGTTCGTTACTTGCTGATAATCTAATGGATTATGTAAATGCTTGAAATTAATTAGAAGGATTCATAGGTGATTAATTAAAGATTTTGATAAGTATGGGGTTTGTAGGTGAAGATTGATATTCCTGTCATAAGGTGGTAGGATAGATCATTTTATTGAATTTTATTTCTATGAGAAGAATCGCCCAATGAATATGGCACTGGTTAGGTGTTAGATATTTCAGTTCAAGGATTGTATGCAAATAAAATATTTATTGAATCATTAAAATCATTTCTATTATGAGGAAAATAGTATGCTTGAGGCTTAATTCATAGATTATTTGCGTTGATAAATTAGTTATTTGTAACCTTACATATTGTTGTTTAAAATAGAAGAAGTAATAGGCAAATATCTGCTAAATTTGTGATTAAGATAGATGATACTATAATAAAGTGAATCTCAAGAAGGTCAACCCGCCTGAATCCTATAGAGTTCAAAGTGCAGAAGTACCATAGAGGTCTTTTCAGTTGGTCCTTTCCCTTTGTATTATTATGTTTTAATGGTTTGTAGCTAAATCCTAGGTAATCATCCATTAGAAAAGGTAGTTGAAATCTTGCCAAATCAGGAACCAACAAAACCAAAATGAAACTGAAACATAAATCAACATAAACCTTAATGTGCTAAATCATTTTTCTTTCAAACATATGTATTTGTGTTTTATTTTATATATTTTATCTATCATGACATGGAATTAGCTAGAAACTAACATAAAACTAAAACATTAACCAACATAAACCCTAACACTAAACAAACACATGAACCCTAATAATGTAAACCTAATTTAACAGTAGATACCTAAACCCAATTAAGAAATAAACCATAACATGAAACCAACATGAACCCTAACCTGAAACTGGAACATGAACCAACATAAACCCTAATGTACTAGAAACCAACATAAACCCTAACATAAAACCAACACATGAACCCTAACATGAAAGCAACATGAAACTGGAACATGGGCCAACATAAACCCTAGAACACTAGAAACCAACATGAACCCTAACCATGAATAAATTAACCGTAAACCTAATTGAGAAATAAACCAAGTTGATCCCTAAACCTAAACATGAAACATTAATCTACATTAAACTAGGCTAGTTGTAAACCTAGACAAAATTAAACCATAACTCAAAACCTCTTTTCATTAGAAAATATGTACATGTATGTATATGATTTTAAATCATTTTTCTTTCAAATGTATATGCATTCAAGTATTTTCAAGTTTATTTATTTGTAACACATGTTTTTAAATATATAATTAAATTATAATTGGACCATGTACATGTGCAGAGATCTATATATATTCTTCTTTATAATTTCAAGCATATATCTATTTTTTTCTATCACATGGCATCGGGTAGAGGGGCATCACCTGTAGATTCTGGACAGGCTAGTGTTCAGGGGGTGGTAGTGACCACTCTTCATGTAGATCTTTTGATTCTAGAGAGGGAAGGGAGGATTTATTCACTAGTACCATAGCTTGATTGAGATGAGCTATTGAGGTTCTCAATCAGAGGATTCAGACATCCACCACCCTTCCTAATAGGGATAGGGTGAAGACTATTAGAGAGGACCTGGTTTCTATGATTGACATAGTTCAATCATAAAACCCTTATGATAGCATATCTATTGATACATTCTATACTTCTCTCTCTTGTAGCGTTACTGGCGCTATGAAGTATAGACAGGTTGGTTCAGAGGTTTCCACCGCTATGGTGAAGACCGTGTTTCCTCATTACCAAGACAGAGCTCAGGTGAGAGGTTATATGACTACTTGATGCAAGGATGACCTTTTTTCACCATTGATATATCCTCAATGGTTAGCTACTCATCATAGGTGGCCCTAGAAGGATGAGCTTCCACTATATTTCTGCAAACAATTGTTTGTAGAATTTCATTTGCATCACAATGTTGATTATACAAATTTTCCCGGTCATGTTGGGAAGGGGAGGGGGAGATTATCTGACAGATTCAGAGGGCCTAATGCCCCAGTGCCCGCTAATAATCAGGAAAAGGTGGGTCCAAACCTGTTGCTCATACCGAAAGGTTTGGAAATGGCAGCTACAAGACAGAGTGTACTAGATGATAGGATCAGGAGGGATGTATTTTCTAGTATTGTGAGTATCGTGACATAGGTTCAGGAGATGTCATCTTATCATTTGGGGAGATACATGTTGCATTCCCATTCTAGTATTCCTCCATCTGCACATAATTCATCTTCTAGTGATGATCCATACTAGATAGTAGACATATCGTCTCCCTTAGAGGTTGCAGCTATATCAAATTTGGACCAATTGCATCATATGGGTGCATTTTTATCTAGTGATCTAATTTACGCATATCTAGCTTTACAAATTATCAGTGGGGTTCCTCTCATGGAGGTCCCATCATTTTTCCCCACCATTCTTAGTAGCTCTACTGGATTAGGTTCTCAGGGTGCACAGAGATATGAGGATATTCCTGCACCACCTACAACTCCTCACCAGACTGCAATTGACAAGGATTCACCTCACCAATATACTCAGGCCACTTCATCACGTCCAGCTCATTGACTTTTTACCACCTTTCTTACAAATGACCTGATTGATCCCTCAAAGGTGTCCTTACATGACCAGATTGATCTTGGTGATGTGTCCTTGCATGATTCATATTTGAGCGATATCGGGAGAGTATTACATGGTGCTACAGTATATATTTATTTAAATTTTAATGTATTTAAAAAACTTACACATGTAAATAAATAATTTGAATTAAAATTTTGACTTTAATATATATATATATATATATATATATATATTCTCCAAGGTATTCTAGATAGTATGGAGCCATATGGATATTTACAGATGTATGCACCCTAAAATGGTCGCCTAGACTTTGGGCCCCATTTCTCAATTTATCAAATCCCTGAATCAATGTTTTCAAATATCAACAATATCAATTATATCAATTCCCTTGACCAAATCATAATCAATTCAATATTTCCTAAGGTTTGAGCCTTATTTAATTTAAAAGAGAAAAAATAAAAATAAAAATATTATTTAAGAGAACATTTTCTCTTTTAATTAATTAAAAATCTCTTTTAATTAAATAATAAAATCACTTTATCCTAAGCCTTTATTTAATTAAAAGGAATTTCCTCCTCTTTTATTTAAATAAAAAATCCTCACTTTTCTTCTTA
>MU225616.1:1069041-1103599 GCA_018584345.1 Thuja plicata | reverse complement strand
ACCATAAATGAGCATATCAATCATATCATCATCCACAAAATATAAATGTAAATGTATAGTTCTAACCATCATAATAAAATGTCCAAGTCAAAAGTCCAAGTATCACCATAGGAGAGGGTATTACAGTATGGGACAGAGTCATAGTTATTGCTTTGGCAAAATCCACATAGTAAACTGATCTCAACCATTGTTTGTTATATTATATGTCTTTATATTCATCTTTGTGATGACAGGTTTGCAGGTACTGGGAAACGTCTTCCCCAAAATGGCAGGAGTGAGCGTGTCCTATCACAATGTCTCAATGGTAAAAGAGGGGAGATTATATTCAGGCCTAAATCCCTACCCTAAACCCTTATTATGTCCTAGAATTGGACAAGAGTCTGACTGACTATCCTATCTGAATCTGTCAACTGATGTGGATACGTGAGCCTATATGTCTTTATTTTTATTTCTATTTCAGTTATTTTTCTATTTAGATGGTTTTCAGTTGGATTAATGATGTTTTTAGCTTGTTTTATTTAATGAATATTTCTGGTAAATATAGATGTTAACAATTGCACCTTTGATAAGGTTAAAACATTTATATATTAAATATATGGCTATTTAATAATTAAATATTAATTAAATACCTATATTTAATTAATTGATTTAATTATTAAGTCTTAATTTAATAATTGAGATTTAATAAATATTAAATCTTTTGATTGTAATTAATTGTGCAAATTGAATTATTAAGTATTTCTTTAAGTTGCATGATTAATTGGTTTAATTTAATTGAAATATTCTCATACATTTTCAATTGTGACTTTGTTTTATATTATAGAGTTGAGTTGTGCATTATTTTAAATGAAATTTAAATTAAAGTGTTTCTTTTAATTTTAATTAATAATTAATATTCCATTAGAGGTGCACTTTTTGTAAACCTAATTACCTGGTTTTCTATATCTCTGAATTGAAAGCCATTTAGAAGTTGTTCAATCAGGTGGAAGGAGAATTCAGGTGGTTAGAGATTTGTTGAAATCTTAGGAGTATTTTGGATTCTTGATTGCTTTGGATTTGAATTGGATCTTCTCATTAGTTTCTAAGGTAGAATCTCAATCTTGTTAATTCTAGCCTTCTAGATCCATGTCTTCTATGCATCTGGATTGTTGGGATCCTCTGTCTAAATCTTCCTTGTTTGATATTGTGTGTTTTAAATTGCTTAAATTGAAGAATAGGTTATTGGATCATTTATGTGGTTTTTCCTTCATGATTGTATGTCAGATTTTGGTTTTGGGCTTAAGGGTTTCATTTAATTGTCTTGGTTGTAAAATGGGCATTAGGGTTTCAGATATGTACAAAACCCCATCATGTATGAGAATCTTTGTGTTTTTACCACAATGGTTGTTGGGCTTCAATTTTATATCATATCCTTACTCGTGTTCATTCTATCATATCTTTGTCAATTTAAAACTCAACCTGAATTTCATATTTGCAAGGAACAAAATAGTAGGGTTAAAATTGTATAGTATGAGTAAATTAATCTTCCATGATTTTCATCTCAAATCTCTATTAAAAGAAGATGCAAGTTCTTGAGAAAATTCTTAATTGTTCCTTGGATTTTTATCATTCTTTTGCTTTTAATATATATGTATATATTGTTTATGTATTGATTTAAAAATACATATTTATGTTTATGTCCCTTTTGTTTTGATTTAAAAAATAAAATATATATAAGAAAAATGTGTTTGCTGGAAAAACACAGTCTGATCTTCACCAGATTAAAAAGAAAAATTTAAACCTAAAAAAAATGATTATTATTAAATTAAGTGCATGTTAAATTAAATTTAAAAGAAAAAGGAAATTTTGAAAAAATATGTATTTGTTAAGGGAGGCAGGGGCCACCACACTCCCCCAACCCCCTGTACTTCCCTATGTGGTACCCACCGCATGGGCAATGAGGTCACGGGGTTCACGGTACCCATTACACTGTGTGGTGAGCCCACGGTACCACTGCAGTGCAGTAGGCCGTGTGGCAATGGGGACCGCAGGGATGTGGAGACCCATGGGGCCCACAAACCCCCGTCCACTACTCCTCTTTTTCATTTTTTAATTAATTTTTTTTAAATATTTTAGTTTGTTAGTTTTATAAAAAAAATATTATTAATGTTAGTTGTATTTTTATTGTTATTTTTTTTACTTAGTTGTTGTTAATATTGAATAATTAATATTGTTATTATTATTATTATTATTAATTATTAGTATTATTAATTAAGACTAATAATTTAATATATAATATTATTATTAATATTAACTATAGGTTAAAAATTAATTTAATGGAATTTTTTTTATTAAATTTGACGGATTTAGAAAGATATGTTTGTTAAGTAAATGGAGTGATTTAACTGTTTTATTTATGTAATCATGATCAATCTATAGTGATATTTTTTGTAAGTTGATTTGAACATTTTTATAAATATATGGATCTTCTCAATAACTTTTAATCATGGTTATGCATGAATTCTTTTATGTACAAGCTCTTAGACAACTGACTTTTCCTAATCAAAGTGTGGCTTTTATTATGACATATGTGTGTCATTGCATACTTTGTTATTTATTTATGATTGTATCGAGAAACTACATTAGCTTATAAGGGTTGTGCCAAAGGCTTGGAATGTGATTTCCTATGGATCTTTGAGTGTCTATTTTGTCATACTATGTGATGTTGTATTGGTTCAATTTCGTCTACCCAACTTTTTTCAATTTAAACATGAGTTGATGTAGTCTTGATTACTTGGGAACTAGTGTGTCCTGTATGAGCAAGAATCAGTGTTGAGCTCTATGATATACCTTCGTGATATTGTTATGAGCCTATGTGGGTTAACTGAGTGTATAGAAGGGAAGTGGCTTGCAATGGGGTCAGGGCCCTAAGTGGCTACTAGGGTAACTCATTGGCAAGTAATTTAATAAGTGGAAACATGAAACATTAATGGGGTTCTAAAATGAATTAATAAGAGGTTTTGAGTCTTTTATCATGTCTTGAGTGCTATTACAGGCTAGTATGGGAGTTAGAATCCTTCTCTTCATGAAAGGATTATTGAGCCACATAAAATCACTTGGGGGTCAGGACCAAGGAGGAATACTAAGGTAACTCAAGAGTAGACTTATGTGATGACACTTCCCTATATGCAGCTTAGGTTTTCCAACGTGTGTCAGGTGCCTCTGGTATTGTGTAGATTCCTTATTATGTTTTAGAGAGCTTCTAGGATCTTCCTATGAGCACCTTTGTGATGTTTTATGTACACCTTTGATGTTACATTCTTGATTGTTTACTCGTCTGAGTAGGCCTAATGTTATCTCCTCAGCATAGTGGGAGTGGACCTTTGGTTCCATGAGGTTGGGTGGTAGTGATTCTTTTACCATTTGAGATCCAAATGTTCTTCTTCATGCTTGGGTGATCCTTGTTGCAGTTCTACCTTCTGATTCTTCTAAAGACTTGTTCATTTTCATGAGTTATATACTTGTACCATATTTTTATATTGGTTGACATCCTTTCTAAGGATGTGTTGTATTGTTATGTATTATTGCATACCCTATGTCTTGTGCAGTGGATGGTGATTCTTTTATGTATACCTTGGGTACCAATTGTATATGTGATCTTATTTTATGAGATGGATATTGGATTTAGTTGAAGTATATTTTATGTTAGTTCTTTCTAGTTGTTCTTCGTAGATTAATTTTCTTAAGTAATTCTACATCAAGCAACCCTCGATATTTGTAATCTTTGTTGAGTTTCTTTTATGTGTATGTTATGTATTTCATTGTGTTGCTTCTGCATTGTTATCATATTTGGTTGTAAAAAAAATTTATCTTGTTAACTTAGTTACATGTTTAGGTTATTTCTCATGGGTTTCCTAGCAGGGTGTTACACTTGGTATCAGCGCTCAAGTTTCTACACTGGGAACTCTAGGAATTTGTACACCCATTAGTTGTATTTTGGTTAAAACTTGAAATGAACATAGACATAAACTCTGATGTATTTCAAACTATTTCTTTGTGATTATTTGTTTTCTTTTATCATTATTTGGTTTTGTTTTGATTTGTTGTGTTGGTCTTTGGTTGCTTCACAAATTATGCCTGATGAGACTAGAGTTGTTGCAAGAGGCCGAGGTAGATATTGAGTTTGTGGTCATGGAAGGGGTAGGCTTAATAGCCCTTCTACAAGTGTTAGGTAGGAGAGTGTTCATCATTTGAGTAGGGATGAGCAGAGAGGTGAGAAACAGGTTGAGTCCAAGGAGCCTCATACTAGATAGATGTTATAGATGATTTTGTTGAGTAAGATGTTTCTCATCACTCCCAGATTGAGGAGAGAGTGAGGGATAGATCTAGAAGCCCTCAAAGGAGGAACTTTATAATCTATCTAGATACTATAGAGGCTAATCATATGAGATGCCTTCTGAGTTCAAAACCTCCTCCTTCAATGGGAAAGGAACTAGTTTAGAGGAAGAGACATGTCTTATTGGTGTAGATAGATGCTTTTCTATGCATCCCTTTAGTAGCAATACTAAAGCGAGATGTGTCATTATGTGACTCACTAATTTTGTGGCTATTTGGTGGAGGATTGAGGAGAAGAAAATTGAGATCAATATGTATACTATTACATGGGAGTTGTTTCTCAAAAAAATTTGAGAATATTTTCTATTTGATTAGTGGAGATAGAAACATGCAGATGAGTTCCATAATCTGTGGCAGTTTACCATGATCGTACAGGATTATGAGCATCAATTCTTTGAGCTCAAACAATATGGAGGTTTTTGTAGAGATTCTTCTCTTATGATTCAACACTTCATTAGCAGACTTTATGAATAGATCATTAGGGAGTTAAGCTCTTTGAGCCTACAACCCTCAAAGAAGTGGTTATTAAGGCTACTCTTGTGGAGATTAACCTATATTTGGGCCATGGTGGTCAGTTGGGAGTTCAGTCTAGTGGACCTACTTCTAGTTACAGAGGTAATAAATCTCAGGGAGATGGGAATTCAAGGGTTCATTCTACCTTTCTAAAAGATAATTAGTCCCAGTAGCAGAGAGGATCTATTCCTCTTACTCAGAGTGGTGGTTCTTAGATTAGGAATTTCTATGATATTCAGTGCAACAAGAACAACTAGACTGATTAGTCAGCTCAGAGTTCACATCAGGATGTTAGTAGGGGTAGTTTTCAGTAATCTAGTGCACCTTCGGCTAGAGGATGTGGTAGTAGAGGAGGTTTTTTTTCTTGTGGGTATTTTTGTCACATTGCGGTAAATTATCCCTAGCATGCAACGTAGTTCTCAGGATAGAGGTCAGTAGCTTTTGAGCCTACAATTGAGGATGCTGGTAGATCTCATGGAGTATATGCAGACTTTGATCACTATTCACCTGTGTATCATGCTACTATGAGTGAGACTGTGAATAGAGGACTAGCAACTATTTTTCACATTCCTATAGCAGGGAATGATCCTCAATGTTTGATCAAAGAGCTAGGAAGGGTCCTGTGGGATCCACACATTGAGTCTTTTGTGACTCGATAGGATTTTTTGTGTTGAGAGATTCATATCTCAATCTTTGTTGTAGGCTTCCAAGAGTAAGCCTAGTTTTAGGGGGGAGGATGTAATACCCACCCCTTAGTTTGTTTTTATGTTTCAATTGTCAAACTCTTTTAGGCATTTTCATGTATGTGTTAGTTATTTCTGTTGGTTTGGAGAATATTCATGTATTATTTTTAATTATATTATTGATCCTTTGGATAGTTATTTTATATCTTGTGTTCCAGTAGATTTATGGTTATTTATATGCTATGATATTATTTTCATTATGGATATACTGAAATTAGTATATGGAGATGGATCATTGGTATGTTTTACATTACTGTTTGGTGTTTTTGGTATGGTATGGGATAGAGTCGTAGTTACTTTCTTTGGCGAGATCCACATGATAAACTGATCTCAACCATTATTTGTTATATATATGTATGTGCGTTCATCTTTGTGATGACACGTTTGCAGGTACCGGGCAACCTCTTCCCTGAATTGGCAGGAGTGAGTGTGCCCTATCGCAATGTCTCAATGGTAAAAGAGGGGAGATAATATTCAAGCCTAAATCCCTACCCTAAACACTTATTTTGTCCTAGAACTGGACAAGATTTTGACTGACTATCCTATCAAAATTTGTCAAGTGACATGGATTCATGAGCATGTCTATGTGTGTTTATGTTTCTGTTTCAGTTGTTTTTTCTATTTAGATGGTTTTTGGTTGGATTAATGATGTTTTTAGCTTATTTTATTTAATGAATATTTATGGTAAATATTAAGGTTAATAATTGCACATTTGATAAAGTTAAAGCATTGATACATTAAATATATGGCTATTTAATAATTAAATATTAATTAAATGCCTATATTTAATTAATTGATTTAATTATTAAGTCTTAATTTAACAATTGAGATTTAACAAATATTAAATCCAATAATTGTAATTGATTATGCAAATTGAATTATTAAGTATTACTTTAAGTTGCATGATTAATTGATTTAATTTAATTGAAATATTCTCATGCATTTTCAATTGTGACTTTGTTTTATATTATAGAGTTGAGTTGTGCATTGTTTTAAGTGAAATTAAAATTAAAGTATTTCTTTTGATTTTAATTAATAATTAATATTCCATTAGGGTTGTACTTTTTGTATACCTAATTACTTGGTTTTCTATATCTCTGAATTGAAATCCATTTGGAGGTTGGTCAATCAGGTGGAAGGAAAATTCAAGTGGTTAGAGATTTGTTGAAAGCTTAGGAGTATTTTGGATTCGTGATTGCTTTGGATTTGAATTGGATCTTCTCATCAGTTACTAAGGTAGGATCTTGATCTTGTTAATTACAGCCTTCCAAATTCATGTCTTCTATGCATCTGGCTTGTTGGGATCTTGTGTCTGAATCTTCCTTGTTTGATATTGTGTTTTAAATTGCTTAAATTGAAGAATAGGTTATTGGATCATTTCTGTGGTTTTACCATAATGGTTGTTGGGCTTCAATTTTGTATCATATCCTTACTTGTGCTCATTCTATCATATCTTTGTCAATTTAAAACTCAACCTAAATTTCAAATCTATAAGGAACAAAATAGTAGGGTTAAAATTGTATAGTATGAGTAAATTAATCTTCCATGATTTTCATCTCAAATCTCTGTTAAAAGAAGATGCAAGTTCTTGAGAAAATCCTTAATTGTTTCTTGGATTTTTATCGTTCTTTTTCTTTTAATATATATATATGTATTGTTTATGTATTGATTTAAAAATACATATTTATGTTTATGTCCCTTTTGTTTTGATTTAAAAATTAAAATATATATAAAAAAATGTGTTTGCTGGAAAAACACAATCTGGTCTTCACCAAATTTTAAAAAAAAAACTAAAAAAAATTATTATTATTAAATTAAGTGCATGTTAAATTAAATTTAAAAGATAAAGGAATTTTTTTTTTTTAAATATGTATTTGTTAAGGGATGCGGGGGCCACCACACTCCCCCAACCCATCTACCGCACTACGCGGTACCCACCGCATGGGCAGTGGGGCCGCGGGGTTAGTGGTACCCACTACAATGTGCAGTGAGCTCGCAGTACACTGTGGTACCACTGCAATGCAGTGGGCCGCGTGGCGGGTGGGGACCATGAGGATGTGGAGACCTGTCGGGCCCACAAACCCCGGTCCAACACTCCTCTTTTTCTTTTGTTAATTAATTTTAAATATATATATATATATATTAGTTTGTTAGTTTTATAAAAAGTTATTATTATTAATGTTAGTTATATTTTTATTTTTAGTTTTTTTACTTAGTTGTTGTTGATATTTAATAATTAATATTGTTATTATTATTATTTTTAATTAGTAGTATTTATTAAGTAAGATAATTTTATATATAATATTATTATTAATATTAACTCTAGGTTAATAATTATTTTAATGGAATTTGTTTTATTAAATTTGACGGATTTAGAAAGACATTTTAGTTAAGTAAATGGAGTGATTTAACTGTTTTATTTATGTAATCATGATCTATCTGTAGTGATCTTTTTTGTACGCTGATTTGAACATTTTTATAAATATATAGATGTTCTCAATAACTTTTAATCATGTTTATGCATGAATTCTTTTACGTACAACCTCTTAGACAACTATCTTTTCCTAGTCAAAGTGCGGATTTTATTATGATATATGTGTGTTATTGCATACTTTGTTGTTTATTTATGATTGTAATGGGAAACTATGTTGGCTTATAGGGGTTGTGTCATAGGCTTGGGATGTGATTTCCTGTGGATCTTTGAGTGTTTATTTTGTCATACTATGTGATGTTGTATTGGTTCAATTTTGTCTACCCAACCTTGTTCAGTTTAAACGTGAGTTGATGTAGTCTTGATTACTTGGGAACCAGTGTGTCATGTATGAGAAAGAATCAATGTTGAGATCTGTGATATACCTTCATGATATTTATGATCCTAGGTGGGTTAACTGGGTGTATAGAAGGGAAGTGGCTTGAAATGGGGGTTAGGGCCCTAAGTGGCTACTAGGGTAACTCATTGGCAAGTAATTTAATAAGTGAAAACATGAAACATTAATGGGGTTCTAAAATAAATTAATAAGAGGTTTTGAGTCTTTTCCCATGCCTTGAGTGCTATTAAAGGCTAGGATGGGAGTTATAATCCTTGTCTTCACGAAAGGATTACTGAGCCACATAGAGTCACTTGGGGGCTAGGGTCTAGGGAGGACTAAAAGGGTAACTCAAGGGTAGACTTATGTGATGACACTTTCCTATATGCACCTTAGGTTTTCCTCCGTGTGTCGAGTGGATTTGGTATTGTGTTTTAGAGAGCTTCTAGGATCTTCTTATGCGTACCTTTGTGTTATCTTGTACACCTTTGATGTTACCTTCTTGATTGTTTACCCATGTGAGTGGGACCAATGTTATCTCCTCATTATAGTGGGAGTGGACCTTTGGTTCCATGAGGCTGGGTGGTAGTGATTCTTTTACCATTTGAGATTCAGTGTTCTTCTTCATGCTTGGGTGATCCTTGTTGCAGTTCTACCTTCTATTTCTTCCAGAGACTTGTTCAATTTCATGAGTTGTATACTTTTACCATATTTGTATAGTGGTTGACATCCTTTCATAGGATGTGTTGTATTTATATGCATTATTTCATACCCTATTACTTGTGCAGTGGATGTTGATTCTTTTATGTGTACCTTGGGTACCAGTTGTATATGTGATCTTATTTTATGAGATGGATATTGGATTTTGTTGAAGTATCTTTTATGTTAGTTCTTTCTAGTTTTTCTTTGTAGATTAGTTTTCTTAATTAATTCTATGTCAAGGAACCCTCGAGATTTTTAATCTTTGTTAAGTTTCTTTTATGTGTATGTCATGTATTTCATTGTATTGCTTCCACATTGTTATCATCTTTGGTTGTAAACATTTAAAAAAAATTATCATGTTAACTTAGTTGCATGTTTAGGTTATTTCTCCTAGGTTCTCTGGTGGGGCATTATAAACCTACTAAAGTTCATCCTATTAAGGGATTTAGATTTCCAACCTAGAAGGTTGGCCTAAAGTAAATAACTTTTCCTCTTGATCTATAGAATGGCATTGTTTTCTTGTCGGATCCACTCTTATCTTTTCTTTATAACACTACAATAATCTATTCTCCTTCAAGCTTTGATCAGTGCACTTGAAAATATGATCGCAATCCTAAATCAAACTATTTAGATCACCTTATATAGTGTTTTCCTTAAGTCACTTAAGACCTAGAAAATTTTCACCATAATCAGCACAAGGTATTGACCAACCACCTCGAGATCAGCATCAACAATACCTAACATGTCAGCATCAAACATAATATCCATGTTTATGACCAATAGCCAACCTCAAATCTACCGGCTTAACTGATTTAATATGAAACTTTGATCAGTGAACCAATAGGTATATTGGTTTCTTCACCAAAAACACAATTTGCTCAAATCACTGGATTAACTGTCGCGATCAGAATCATGGATTCCACTAAGCATATATAAACCTCCTCTCTGATTTCAACAACTGATCTATCTTGAAACTTGTCTACTACCAAATTCTCTGGCTGAAATTGTTCTTCCTGAACATCTATCAATGCACTTTACTGTTTCTTTTTGTAGACACCCTAAAATGGACAAACTTGTGACTTTACATTAAAAACACTAATTTTCATCTATTAATTAATGGCTTTTTAATCATTAATTAATCATATTTTTCCTTCTAAATTCATTTCCCAAATCATCTAATCAAATCCCCAAAATTAATTAAATAATTAATTTTATTTAATTAATTAACCTTAATTGATTAATCTCTATTAATTAATTTAATTTAATTTCCTAAAGTTTAAATTCAAACATTTAAACTTATTAATTAATTCTTCTAATTTAATTAATTTAATTTCATTCAAACAATTCAATTTTTAATCCAAAAATAATTCAATTATCTCACATGTTGAATACTTTAATTTTAAAAAATATATTAAATATTCAATTAAATCCTTTCTTAGTGTTCAAAAAGATAATTGTTAATCAGTTTTTTTATTACATGGGTTTCTCCACCCACCTCTTTAGTTCAAAAAGGTAACTCCAAATTACCTCTTCAGTTCTAAAGGTAACTCAAAATTAGCTCTTCAGTTAACCAAACTCTATCTCCTCTCTCTCAGTTGAAGAGGTGGAGTTTACTTATGGATTCTCTGGTTCCCTTTGATCTCAACCATTCATCCTCCTACCTATGGGATTGATCTCAACCATTTGTATCATTCTCATTTTATATATAATAAACCCTTCATAACCATTTGAAGGATCAATGATTTCAAGCTCACATTCACCATTACTCTATCAGATTGGTTCAAGTATCAAGTCATCTTGCAATCAAAGAATTCAATTCTTGACGCTCCCAAGTCATAGACGTTTCCCACACCAATACCGAGCATCACACAAATAGCATTTCAGTAGGAGTAGACAGAGACAATAGAAGATTCTAGCCTTGTTGGTTTGCATTCATTTGTATTCCTCCTTTATTTCTTGTTATTTTATTGATTTATAGTTTCGTTATTAGTATTTATTCTATTGATTTACCTCATTGCAAATCGGTTCTACTAACCCCTCGTTAACTCAAGCTTGGGTACAAATCTCAATCCATGCAAATAATTTGGTGAACCCGATGTGAATCAAATAGCCCAAATATCACTTACAGATGACAGAAAGAAATTTTTGGCCACAGTCGTACGGTTGCAGAATTATTTTTTCATGCTTTTCTCGATATACTTGTATTTTTGCAATCGTTGTTATTTTACTGCAATTCACGGAAGATTGCCGCAATCGTTTGGTTTATTTTTGCAATCATTGTAAGGGTTCCACACTTATTTTCTATCATTATTCAAGAGTCTATTTTCTTTCTCTGAGCCAAAATTGACCGATCTATGCCACAATCATCACCTGTTTACCACAATCACACAAAGTTTACCGCAATTGACTGATCTATGCCACAATCGACAGCATTCTACCGCAGCTAAAAGTGCTTTACCGCAATTGACAGAACATTGCCACATCTAACAGAACATTGTTGCAATCGACAGAAGCATACCACAATTGATAGAATTATTGCAAATCTAATCAAATATCACTATTTTTATGTCATTATCTGATTTTTTCTCTATTTTTTCCAGGATTGATCAATGACGAATGGCCAAAAGGGTAATCAGACGCATCCCGGGTGCTAGATCACTAAGAGTGGCCATAAGAAGGACCACAAATTATCGAACGTAACAAAGATCCATCTTAACCATCGCAGTGGAATATCAAAGTGAAGCATACCGAAAATATCTAGATTCAATCAAGTGTTTTGTAGCTAAGTACAAAGTCACAATTAGTCTTAGCGATCTTAACAATTTTGAGTTCCGGGTTATTCTTAAATTCTTAATTATACGCTTTTTGTACTAAAAAATTAGCTTGTGGCGAGGAGAAGTTTAACAAAGCAACTAAAATCAATTTATTTGTCATTTTAGTGCTTAAAAAGAATATTGCATGCAAAACATCTTGAACCTCACATTTCCAAATTGGTGCTTAAAATTGATATGGAGGTTAAGAATTGAACAAAGGCAAATAACATTTCAAATTTGATGCATTAAAATTGAACAAGCAATCATCACCTGCTTTGGGCTTTAAAATTGAACACTTGCGCTTGTATGGGTGATTAGTTTAGTTCACATTTCAATCTTTGGGGTTTAATCCATTAACCTCATGTCTTGAGTCTTTGGTGTGCTTCCACAATCTGTTAGATTAAACACCTTTATACTTTTTAGAAAGGCATGTCTACGGAATGTGTTTCTTCCTTGGAGAAAAACCTTAAACTAGTAATCCTTTTGATCAGTATATAAACAAGACGTGAACCAAAGTTCTATTTTATATCTAGCCAAGCTTAGGTGAGGTGTATTAATGATAGTCTGGATAAGGTAAATTATCCATAAGGAGCCAACATGGTCAACTAGGCTCTTAAGTGAGTCACACATGTACAAACCGATTGGATAGATGCCATGGACCCTACTACAACCTTGTTAAAATAGAGACTAGCCCGATTCATCTATGAATAGATACCTTATTATAGTGCAAGGGGTTGCATAATTTCCCCCAAAGATTCCCAACATATGTGTTCCAAGGTATTGTGGTAGTGAAAGAGATCTTCACTAGTATGGAAACAATATTTGGAAAAGGCAAAAATATGGTCACCTACGTCGTGGACCTTCATGTCCTAGTAGTGTGACACTTGTTGTGTGACCTAACAAACATTCAAGCATTGGGCCTATAACATTGTATTTGACAGCCAAATTTGCCTTAGATTAATATGTTTTTCCTTGTGTCAAAACTCATTCTAGATTACAAAACACATTGTCCATTGTGCTTTTTCTTTGATTAGTCTCCAAAAAATGCAAAACAAACATCAAAACTATCAAAACGAGTCCAACGTGTTAAATTCTAGGGTGTCAACATCAAAACCTATTCTGCAAATCAGAAGCCTTGTTCTTAAATATCAATTTTATCAAACAGTGAAGCCAAATTGAAGTCTTTTTTAGATTTTCTCCCCTTTACTGTAATTGTCCGCATTCTACCGCAATTGATGGATTCATGCCAAAATCATCCTATTTATATATGTAATTGACCTGTTTATTACCGCAATCGGTGATAGATTACCGCAATCAACCTGTCACTTTACTGCAATTGGTGAAGTTTTTCCGCACTTAACCAGAGACTTTAAAACACATGTTTTACCTAAAAACCTTGAAAAGTCTACTCATTCTATGTAAAAGATCAGTGTCTATCCCAGAAATTGTGAAGAACATTGTGTGAATCTATAAACTTTAAAGATCATCCATTCTTTGAAAGCACGATTATTGTCCAAGCATTGTTAATTCAAATGTTCAGACTTGAAATATCTTGAACCTGTTATCTCAAAATCATCATATCTCTAGCAATGAATTTTTCCCAAGAAATAGTCGACAACCCTAGTCTTACATCACCAACTCTTTGAGATCAAGATAAATCAACATTTGTCCTTAGAATTACCCTTGCCCAAACCTAACTCTAACTCTCCTAGAAATTTTATCCTTTTTTGTTTTCTTTATATCACCTCTTTTAGTTACAAAATTTGTACAATGCCATGTCTCACACACCTTATGGAGGGCCTTACACTAGGTTGAAGGATAAAACTCAACCTGCTGAGTCTTATGTCAACAGATTTCCCTCTTGGTAACAAGAGCAAGAGGATGGCCCTTTCAGAAATACTAGTCCTTCTCTTTTCATTGATAATCCTCATAGACCAACATTGTTCCATTATGTGATAGAGGAGGATCTCAAAGACATAGAGAAAGATTCATATTCCACGCAAGTTATTTATGTTGTTGTAGAGAGAAATTCTGAATGTTTCCTAGACATGTTTATTAAGAAGGGAGTCAAACTCCCTGCCGAATTCAATGTGTCAACCATATGGCCTGAGAACCCTCTTGTAGGTCCAAACACCACTTGACCCTCTCAAATGGAACCTGTGGTATCCCAAATATTTCCATCCTTGACAACAAAAACAACATCAATGCATATTGTGTCCAATCAGACTAGCTCTGCAAATCAAGCAAGCATGTATTCCATGCAAACCATGATAGGATCCCAACTTAAGTGCACCCATGGTCACTAGTGTGTGTCAACCCTCACCCTCATGACCTTTTCAGTCAAGCTCTCATGCTATGTCCTCAATCCCACCAATAAGCAGCAACCCTTTTGCAACTGTTCTGCTACTATAGTCAGTCCCTGCTAGCCTTGGGCTCAAAAACCTCGCTTCTACAGGGATCCATCTCTACAGGTCCAAATTTCATTCAATGCCCACCCAAGGTTACACCTGTTCTATTACAGGGACCAAACTAAACCCAGCAACAACAAACTCAAACCCAGCAGCAACAATCCTAGCTTCAGTAGCAACAACCCCAACAATAAACACAGTGGAATTAATCTTGTGCTAATCACATGCCCTAGTATCAGAATTACATGTTGGGGAGCCAATATCAAGTCCCAAGGAATAGATTGTATGTCCCAAATCAAGGGACACAGAGGCATTTCCTCATACCTACTATAGCACAGAGGTACAATGTCACAAATAAACCTCAATCTAAGACTGACATGCTAATACAACAAGTGAAGTCTTCAAAACCAAATGAGGGACATGCAAAATCAAGGGCAAATCAAATCCTACACCACAAAGGATTTTTATACATACCCCTTTGATCATTCTTTATACATGTCTCTATTTCCCACTCACTTTTTGGTACCCAAATTTGATAAATACAGGGGCAGTACCAATCCTATTGAGCATATCCAAGAATTCTCTGCTAGTTGCATCGAGGTTTCACATGATGAGACATACTTAATGTGAATATTCCCACAAATCTTAGTCAGACTAGCAATGGAATGGTTCTCACACTTACCTCATGGCATTCTGTCTTGGGGTGAGTTGGTAGAAAAATTCATCGCTCACTCCCATCACAACATCGAGTGTAAGTTCAGCATCAAGGACCTCTATGACATCAAACAAAAAGATGGAGAGTCCTTTGTAAAATTCCTACAAATATGGAGGAATACTGCAAACAGAATCATGTATGACTTACCCGAGAAAGACCTCATAGTCATGTTTGTTGACAATCTAATTCTAGATATGTCATTTACAACAGAATTGTAGTTATCTCCAAACTTCAAACAACTCATTGAACAAGGAGTTCATTATGAGAAAAACCTGGTCAAGAGAGGTATCCTTGTAGATCCTACCCAAATGAACACAAACAAGACTGCAACAGATAAAGCTAAGTTGTGTAACAAAAAAAAAATGTCACCAATGATGATGTCATTGATGTAAAAATGGTCAACTGCGCCCAACCCAAAGTGTCATTGCAATGAGCACCTTTAGCTAACCAACAACCCATGGTTTCCCACTCAACAAGCACACACTTAGAACCAACCACCCCTATCCAAGTAGCCTCTATTTCAAAAAATCAACCAAAGGCACAACGCCCACCATAGTTTTCATTTCCAAAATGAGATTACACACCATTAGGAGAGTCGATAGAATCATCCTTAGTAAAGTTGATACAATCCAACAACATCACTCTCCCTAAAATAAAAGAATACAACCATGGTGCAATCAAACAAAAGTGGTACAATGATAATGATTTCTATGAATTTCATCGAGTAAAGGGACACAAACCACCCAACTTCTATTGATTAAAAAATGTCATCCAAGATCTTATTGACATAGGGGTCATCGATGTCACAAACAACCAAACAAAAGGCACCACTAATCATATGATATTAAATGACACATTCCATGATCACAAAATGGGAAATCCTTTGGGTCTAGTGGATAGTCAAAATTGTTAAACTACACCCATGCCAACAGTGACAACACTATCAACTGCATAAATCCTTTAGATAGCCATGTGGCTACCATTACTATCAGAGACCAAAGTGATAAATGTATTATAACCATGCACCATAAAAAATTTGTCTTGCAAGGAATACCTTCCACGTCTTCTATACCAGTCAACCCTCCTACAACCTCTAATCTGCAGACAAGCCTCATGGATCAGTTAAAGTGCATGCCTACCCAAATATCCTTATTTGACCTTTTGCACATATCCCTGCAGCACAAGCAAGCCCTTGACCAAGCACTTTAAAAAGTAGTAGTCCCAAGGGATATATCCCCTGAGAAATTTCAAACAATGGTAAACCATATGGCAGCCAAAAATCATGCAACCTTCACAGACCATGATGTGCCACCACACAAACCTCTGCACAATGATCCATTGCACTTGCTCATCTTCATTCACAAATATGAAATTTGAAGAGTCCTCATTGATGGTGGGGTTGGATTAAACATTTTTACTTTGAAGGTAAACAAGCACCTAGGCTACTCTGAATCCAACATTGATGTCACAAGGAGGATCAATATCAGGTCCTATAATGAAGAAGAGAGATCTTCCAAAGGTATTATCATACAGCAAGGTCTAATGAAACTGTCTTTACCGCCAACCTAGAGAAACAAGAGAGGGTTAGGCTATGGGAAACAAAGAACCATTCTTACCACCTGAGACATACCCATTGATCAAGAAAAAGTAGCAGAGTTACTATGGGGGAAAAACCCAAAACATGCTTTAATTAGCAATATACTACAACAGTTATTGTCATCTAAATTGGGAACCTCTTACTCCAGATTAACCCTTAACCAAGCGATCCAAGATAAAGAGGAAAGTGAAATATTTGATGAGTGTTCTAGTGAAACTGATTCCCATGAGTAAGAATGAAGATCCATCCACAACTCTGAATCCTCAATCCCAGACTACTCCCCTTGGTCAATAAGCACTATACACCTTGAGGACATGTTCGACCAATTAACCATAGAGGACCAGCCATGCATCGATAAGCATATTGATACCAATTCCCTAGATGGTGCATCCACATCACAATCCTAGTTTGTTGAAACCACCACATTTGTCCCATTCAACCAAACATAGTCATCCCACCACAAGGACCTATGTCTAGTACACCTAGAACTGATAGAATGGGATTAACAAGGACAACCTGATATAGATCTCTTTGAAAATGATGAGTCTATCCCAAACTTCATGGGACTCAAAGAGGGAATGCCATCATGGGACCACAAGACAGGATTCTCTATTGACTTGGATAGATTAGCATATTTTAGGGAGGAAGCTCCTCTTTAGAGTCAAAAAAGCAAAATAAGAAGAAGAAAAAATAATCATCAATAAGTGAAAACCGCAAGGCGCTTAATGACACAAAAAATGACAAAAAGATAAATAAATATGTATCTTCTAGTGAAAATCTCACAGAGGTGCTAGAGGATGGAAAGAAGGAATTTCTCCCCTTGACAGAGGAAAATTTAGCGTTGCTAGCCAAAGAAACATAAGAAGTAAAACTAGGTGATGAAAAGAATCCAAAGATTATCTACTTGGCAAAATCACTCACTCCATAGGAATGAGAGAAATTCATTATCTTCTTCAAAGAAAGGAAAATAAAATTTTCATGGTCCTACTTAGACATGCCAAGCCTAGATCTAGAGCTTGTGTTGCATCATCTGCCATTGTTACCGAATGCCAAACCCGTCAAATAGAAGTTGAGAAAGATGCACCCACATGTTGCATTACTAGTCAAAGAAGAATTGAAGAAACTCCTAGATGCCAGATTTATACGACCAAACACATACATAGACTGGATATCTAATCTGGTACCAGTAACCAAGCATAGTGGTCAAATCCAAATCTGCACATATTTTAGAGATCTAAACAAAGTGTATCCAAAGGACAACTTTACTTTAACAAACATCGACATGATAGTAGATCTCATAGTAGGACATCATATGCTATCACTCATGGATGGCTTTTCAATATATAATTAGAAAAGGATTTCACCAGAAGACCAACACAAAATGGATTTCACATGTGCATGGGGTACTTACTATTGGAATATTATGCCATTTGGTCTAAAAAATGTAGGAGCAACATATCAAAGGGCCATGACAACCATCTTCCATGATCTCATCCACAAAACAATGGAGGACTATGTCGATGACATAATTGCCAAGTCAATGCTTGAAAAAGATCATCTACAGGTGTTGGGACCCATATTTAATAGAATTCAAGAACAAAAGGTCTAGTTAAATCCAAAAAAGTGTGCATTCGGGGTCACTGTAGGAAAGCTATTGGGGTTCATTGTGTCACATTGAGCCATAGAGGTATACCCAGAGAAAGTCAAAGAAATACTTGACATGACACCAGCGACTAACCTAAGGAAACTAAGGGGTTTACAAGGAAGGCTTCAATCCATCAAGCACTTCATATCCCAATTAGAAGACAAGTGCCATCCATTCTAGGATCTACTACACAAGGATGTGACATTTATATGGACAGAACAATGAAAACAAGCGTTCTAAATATTCAAGCACTATCTAGTAAAGTCTCCCATATTGGTGCCACCTGTCCAAGGTAGGCCATTAATTCTATACATCTCAGCAACTAAGTTGGCATTAGGAGTACTCTTAGCACAACATGATAACCAAGGCAAGGAGAGAGTCTTCTACTATCTCAGCATAACCTTTGTAGGCTATGAGCTCAACTATTTGCCAATTGAAAAAGCATGCCTAGCAATACTCTTTGCTTCCTAGAAGCTGAGGCATTATATGTTGAGCCATCAAACCACGCTGATACTACACATTGATCCCCTGAAGTATCTACTAAGCAAAGAAGCACTCATCAGAAGGCTCACAAAGTAGGTAATGATCCTAAGCAAATTTGATATAGAGTAGGTAGACATAAAAGCTATCAAAGGGCAAGTAATTGCAGATCAACTAGCAAAGGCACCTATACAGGATCATCATCCTATCATATCCAACCTTCAAGATGAGTCTATTCTTACACTACAACTAGAAATAGAGATTTGGCAACTATACTTTGATGGGTCATGCATGAACCATGGTGCAGGAACAAGGATAGTACTCATCACTACAAATAATGATGCAATCCCTAAATCTTTTAGACTCAACTTTCCATGCACAAACAACATAGCCAAGTACAAATCTCTAGTTATCAGAGTAAAGACAATAATACAATGGAGAATCAAGAACCTCAAGGTCTATGGAGATCCATAGTTGGTTATTATCCAAGTAAACAATGACTATATGACAAAATATGAGAAGCTAATCCCATATAGAGATCAGATGGACAGATTGCGCACTAAGTTCTATTTCATCATATTCAAGCAAGTACCAAGAGTTCAAAAAAAATTAGCACATCTAATGGCTACCATAGCACCTTGATCAATATGCCAAGAAACGAAACTAGATTCTAGTTTCTGGTAGAGAAACTCATGATACTGGCACATCAAGCACCAATAATAGAAGCAACATGTGTCCTTGTTGGTCCTGAAACCCCATGGTACCATGACATGTATAGTTACCTCCAAAGTAGTGTCTTACCTCCCGACTTGTCTAGGAGCCAAAATAATTCCCTCATCCACAAAACCTCTAGGTACACCCTTCTATCTAATACTATATACAAAGGAAGTCTAGATGGAACGCTTTTATGATGTCTCACTTCCACAGAATCCCAAAGAGCCTTGTATGAGGTACATGAAGGAATTTTTGGTGCCCACGTAGGTGACAATAGCTTAGCTAAGAAGATCATCAAAATAGGATACTACTGGCCCATAGTAGAGATAAATGCCAACAAGTATGTGCAAAGATGTAGGAAATGTCAGATCCATGGAGACCTCATCCATGCACCATCCCAAGAACTCAATCCCATCACTTCACCATGGTCATTTTCTATGTGGGGATTTGACCTAGTGGGTAAGATTACACCAACCTTGTCTAATGGACATAAATACATCATTACAGAAATATAGTACTTCACTAAATGGGTGGAAGCCATTCCTCTCACATAAATCACCAGAAAGTAGATCTCCATGTTCATACTCAACAACATCATCTATCAATATGGAATTCCTCAAACCATCCTAATAGATCACAGTACACCCTTCCAAAATTGAATGTAGAATATCTTTGTGAATAGTTCCAAATCAAAAAAGGTTTTTCCTTCTACTATCCATAAGGGAATGGTCAAGCTAAAGCATCAAACAAAACTATATTGAAGATCTTGAAGAAAATAGTCAATGAATCAGGGCGACACTGACATTTACAGCTTCGTCTCGCACTATGGGCATACAAAACTAGCATGAGAACACCTACAGGAGCCACTCCTTTCTCACTAGTATATGGATCAAAGGTGGTCCTACCCCTCAAAGTGGAAATCCCATCCCTAAGAATATCATTGAAGAAACTCATTTTAGATGAAGACTACAGAGTAGCAAGGCTCAATAAACTAGAATTATTAGATGAAAGAAGACAAAAGGCACTCAACCATTTACAAGGATATAAGAATCACCTTAGAATGAACTATCACAAGAAGGTGAAGCCACAAACCTTTAAGGTAGGAGACCTCATCCTTATGGAGAAGCAAAAGAACTAAGTAGAGAGAGTGAAGCCTGGAAAGTTTGAGCCTAACTGGCTAGGACCTTATGTCATTGTCACATCTTGCAATAGTGAGGCATACATCCTGGCAACACCGAAAGGAGATCAGCTCCCAGGATACATCAAAAACATGCACCTCAAGAGGTTCTATTCTTGAGGACTCAAGGATAAGGCATTTATCTACATTTTCATAAAATACCAAAAAAAATCAAAAAATACAAAAGGTTACCTTGGTGAAAACCTGGCAAACAGGCGCCTTGGCAAAAACAAAAAAAAATTAAAAATAATAAAGAGAAACATAATTTCCCTCTTAGTGAAAACCTTAAAAACATGCACTATTGGGCAGGTACCTTGGTGAAAACCTAGCAAACTAGCGCCAAGTGTTCAAATCCAGCTTCACCATTAATGACAAAGAACAAAGCTAGAGCACATAGCATGCAAATTTGGCTACCCAAGCTATTTTTAGAAGCACAATCCCCTCTGAGAACCAACACTTATCCATGATTTTTACTGGTCCACCATAATAGGGGCAATCTAAACATCCTAAAAAATCCCAAAAAATCAAAAACTCATCACAAAATCCTAAAAAGATCAAAATATCCTGAAAAAATCAATCTTCATCAAAAAAAATCAAAAAATTGCAAAATATCAAAGCAATAAAACCAGATCGGATATCAACAAAGAAAAAGGGTGATCAAGCCAATCAATTAGTGCCAAAATCATGAGCATTGCAAATCAGCACTGGGCCCATATGACACAACTTTATTAGCTATCAACTCTATTAGCAAGAAAACTAGCAACCAATCCAATCGATCAATGTCAAAACCATGAGCTTTACAAATCAACACTAGGCCCATATGACACATCTTTATTAGCTATCCAATAAATCAATCAATTAACCAATCTTCAATCAAACAAATCAATTGTCTTACACGGTGATGGATGTGCTCGAAACCAGATAGATCAGTCTTATATGAGTCATCTCTAACTAAAAATAGACACAATCAATCCAATCAAAGAATCAAGAAAATCAAGATGAATCAAGGAACAAACAACTATTGACTAGGTCAGTCAGTCGGTCAGATGTCAATCCATATTTTTCAGTTATGTTCCTACACTATTCCAGGATCCACCACGTGAGGAGGGTAGCTATGATGGATCATGATTTATTTTCTTGGATTACTATTTGTGGAATATTTCATTTTGATTCTGGGGCACTGATGATTTAGGATAAATATGGTAGGCATTGTCGCTTATCTAGTAGCCACACAGTTCCACGATCTGAGCTTAAACCTGGGAAAGAAGTGGACAAACCTTTTATGTTATCTGCTTGTTTGTTACCAATATAATCATAGTGGTATTCAAATGGTCCGAGATTGGGGTGCATTAGATTTCTATCTTGGTTTTAACTTTCTTTTGAAAATCAATAGAATCATAGCAATATCCAGATGGTCTGAGATCTGGGTGCATTGGATTTCTATCTTGTCTTTTTGCCTCTCTTTTCAAAATCAAGAGATCATAGCAGTATCAAGATGGTCTAATATCTGGGTGCATTGGATTTCTATCTTGGTTTTTTTTTTCTTTTTGTTGGATTGTTCAGAGAGCATAGTGGTATCTAGATGGTCAATATCTGGGTCCATTTGGATCTCTTTCTTTTCAAATCAAGGAACAAAGTTGTATCTAGATAGTCATTATCTAGGTGCACTTAGTTCACTTTCTATTAAATCTCTCTACTTCTTCCAGTTATCAAGAGTTCATAGCGGTATCCAGATGAGAAATATCTGGGTGCATTGGATGCTCTTCAGATTTTCATAATAAGATGCAATGATTAACAAAATTGGAAATGAGGCAGTGACTTGGGTCACCCATCCTTTCTATCATTTCATATCTATCAATCATCACCCATTCTTTCTATCTATTCATATATATCAATCTATCCCAGAGAACATTTTTTTCTATATTTCTTCTAACTAACACATGCATTACTCAGATGTGAGACCTACCTTAGACAGTCCTTGTTTCACTGCTTTATTTTGTTATGCTTTCAGTTATTTCTATGTTTTCTATGATTATGTACTTAGACATGCTTTGACCTATTGGAGAATTTTATGTATCGAGGATCTATGGAATCCTATGTTATATATTTAGTACCTGATTATGTAATTAGGGTACACTTGAGATACTACATATTTTGATTCAATTTTAGTTTATGATGATGTCATATTTATGAGATAAATGTATGTATGTAAAATGATGAAAATTGGTTTAGGAAACTGATGAGATATTGATTTAAGTTGAATTAAGATATAGTTATATGAAATGAATTATTTATGTCATATTATGCTTTCATATCATATTGTTTTAGACCTACTAATGTGTGCAATGAGTGTGCAGGGATAGTTAAACATGGACCTAAATCGGGGACCCAATATTGGAACCTATGTGGAATTATGTGCATTCCAAGGTCTTGTTTATATAAATAAATATGGACCTCTTTGTATAAGTATTTTATTTGTGAATGTGGTTTTCATGTGTGTATTTAATTTATTAAATGTTAATGTGATCAAGCTATGTCATTTTTTTTAATTCATTGTGTCAATTTTGACAATTGTTGCAATTTAATGTTGACATGGCTGAAGGCATTATAGTTTTCCATTAGTATATACAAGGAAAAACATGATCTACACCATTGGTTTACACTACACCAACAGACAGGGCACAGCACTACCCAATGCCAAGGTTACCCAATACTGCCAAGTACAAAGCATCCCAACAAACACTATTCAGTGTTACCCAATGAAAAAAAAGGATAAAGGAACCTGACGAGTAACAACAGTGCAACCTGATGAAATAGAAAAGAGAGGAACTAGATAGATGAAGGGAACCCAATGATCAGTTCAACAAAGGAACACTGATAGACTTTCAGTTCAACCTGACAACCAAGAACTGATAGTCAGTTACATCCTACAAAAAGTGGATCTCACTTTCCACGTCAAATAAAATACTGAAGTTGTATATTTAGCTTCTTTATTTGTTTTAATTCCATTGTGTGGAGGAAGCAATGTAATTATTATTGTTTTGATCAGTTTAACTATTTTAAAACATGCAAACTAAAGGATCAAGGTCAAGTTGTAAACCTTGGATCAAGAGTTAACATTGTAATGCATGATTCTAGAATAGGTCAAATACTTGTATAAATAGATCCTCAATCTATTGTAAACATGTTTTTTGATGATGATTGTAGCCACAAAGATCATCTAAGGATCAGACAAGATAATTCATGCAAAAGGACATAAAAGGATAAAATCAGTTTCAAGAACAAGAACACAACCTACCGATGAGAAGAGAAAAGGTATTCATCAATCACTATAGGTGATATTCATATTATGAGAGCTTTAATGGATCTATGATCAGAAATTATAGATTGCATAAAGTCAGGTCAAACATATTGTACTCATTCTAACAAGTGTAGTACACTTTAGAAATCCTTTCAAGAAAGGTGGACCTAACAGTCCTATTGTAAATCTCTTAACCAAGTGCACACTTAAATCAGTGTTGCTAAAGCTCTTAATAGAGTAGATCTTAACAGATCTCCACTTTAATACTCCTAACATGGTAGATCATTAGAAGTGATCAATTGTAAGTTTTTACTGGCTCCCTTCCATTCTGCAGATAGTGAAGTTTTGTGGGTGTCATCCCCACCGCAGTTTTTACTTCCTAACAAGAGTTTTCTGCGATATCATATCTTGTGTTATGTGTTTATTATTTTCATGAATGTTTCTATGAACGTTGCAAACAATTAAATATTATGAATTAATAATACTTGCATAAGAAGAACATCAGTAATGGTCAGTAATACAGTAAAGAATCATTGCTAATGATCAAAGGTGAAAAGAGTTAAAAGTTTTAGAGGTACTAATGCACCCCTCCCCTCTTAGTACTACTTCCCATTAATCCCAACAATTGGTATCAGAGCTAAGTCTCTTCTTGGAAAGCTTAAAGGCTTAAGAGAAAATATCATACAATGGAGAAGTACAAACTTGATAAGAATATTGAGAATAAAAAGCTTGAGATACATATGTTCTATGAAAAATATAAAGAAGCAAGAGTCAAGATGAGAGATCTGTTGGATGAAAGGAAAGGTATGGAAACTCAGAGAAATGAAAAAGATTATCAAGAAGAAGAGATTCTAGATTTCTTTGAATCTTCAAGATCAAATACAATTAATGCATCAGATACATCAGAAGAGAACATCACAAGTCTAAAGGAGATCAATCAACATCTGACAGAGCAAATAAAGATGATGCAAATCGATTAAGAGACCCAGATGGTAAGAATGATTGAAGTGATGAGTTCTGCTAGACAAGATGAAATAGAAAGAACACTACCTATTGATGATAGGAGGAATATTACAGAGAAGCTACAAGAAAAGGAGTTATAAATTCAAAGACATGCTAAGCATCACCATGAGATTACAAATTAGATTATTCTTGTGAGTCAAGAAGCAAATAGAATGAATATAGAACTCATTGAAAGAGTACAGGCTATCGATGAACTAAGAGAAGAGAATGAAAAACTAAAGAATGAGGTTAGAATTTAGCAACAACATAATGAAGTTATCAGAAAGGCTGAAGAGAGAAATAAAAGAATGGATTGTTTTCTTGAAGGACAACGAAGAATCAACAACAAAAATGGTCTAGATTTTACCAAAAATGGAGAATCATCAAATCAAGCCAATCCAAAGAATGTCTATGAAAATCCAAGACATAGAAATCTGACATGAAAACACTGTGGAAAGAAAGGCCACACATCAAATGTGTGTAGAGGCAAAATGAAAGGTATTCCTAAATCTACATCTTCATTCATAGGATTCTGTTATAAATATAACAAGAAAGGACATAAAGCATATCAATGTAATTCTAAGATGGATCAACCAAAGAAGGAAACCTACATGGACCAATATTGTCCTACATGCAAGATGAATGGGCACACAACTAATGAATTCTGGAAAAAGAAAAGGAAAGCATGGAAGCCTAAAGGTCAAGAAACTCCCTATCAACCAAAGAGAATCGATAATCAATATATATGGGACTACAAGACTTGGACAAACTGTACAACATGTGGTAGATATGGTCACATTACTGCAAACTGCATGAGGGCATGGACTAAAAGGTCCAGAGGCTGGACAAACCCCGGAATGGCATGCTTACACTGTCACAATGTTGGTCATCTCAAGAAAGACTGCAAAGACCAAATGACAGAGACAAGCATATATCCCAATGGAAACACCATTGAAGATATCCAGAGGTCTAGAGACAAAATGTGGAGAAAATCTTCAAGAAATGATGAAGCTGGACCAACCAATGCAAATGGTGACACCCCATCTAATGGATCTGGTGACATCACCACCCCCACTTAAGTTGAACAAGTAAGTATGGAACTACACTACACCAAGTCATATTTTGCATCAGTTCCATTATACAAATTGATACATAGTCAAAATCTACATAAATAAAGATGCATATTATGTTACTTGTTACAATTCTGAGAAAAATACCCCATTGGTAAACACATACCAAAAATCATCGGTGAACATAAAGGATGATCTATCTACACTTATCAATAATTGTCGGTAAACACATAAAATGGCTAAGTTTCTAATGTAACCTGACACCTGTCGATAAGAAAGCAAAGTTCTAAAGTTGTCATGACAGAACACCGATATCCGTCAGTGAAAGAAAAAATCTTAACAGCCATCTCGAGCATCCTGACAACACTGATGATGATTTTGAAAGCATTCCCAATGGACTCCATCTTCATGTTCTGGCGATTCATTGAGCATTTATGACAGACTTAGGGCAAAAGTCTATAAATACTCAACAGGAGCACTTCATTTTGCACCCGCAATTTGAAGAGAAAAAATAGAGAGATTAAAGAGAATTCAGTAGAGAAACCTCAACTTGATCCAGCACACATCAAATAGATCATTCACTAGTATCACGGATTGAACTAAGTACCGAGGGCACCAAAAGAACTTTGTTGTTAATTTTCAAGAAAGCCCTAAAATTTCAAGAAAGCCCTAAATCTGAAAAAATGATGGCAACCACTTCAAGAACCACTAAGATCAAGAATGACAAGAAGAATGTGGTTAATTTAATTAAGAACAACACCTGTGTGGAGCCTAAAGACAAGATATGCTCGAAGATTGCATCACAACCCGATGAAACCAGTGCATTTTCTAAGATTCCACCTAGGGTTTTGTTAATAGAGGATGTAAGGTCCTACATTCATCGTAAGATCATTGAAATAGGTGATCTGGAGATGGATGAAGCTTACAAGAAGCTTTGTGATGTAGAAGAAAACCTAAAAGATGAACATAAGCATCTGCAAATAAAGGGAATAAAAAATGCCTTATATTTCCTGAGGGACTTCAAACCCAACTGGATTAGGTCAGTACTTAGCAGAAGGCATGATTAGAAGCTATGGTTGGATCAATCCAAAAAATCACTAAGGATGTCCTTCATGCTATCATTGGTTATCCAATAACTGACAAGCCTAAGGCTCATCCTTCGAGGCTAGAAGTTGAAAATCTCACAAAAGATGAATGAGATAATAGAGGTCTTAAAGTGAACACCATCACCGACAAGGAACTGAGGTTTGGTGCATGTGTGATTGGTTACAAGATCTTTCAGGAAAGTAGGCTAAACAACATATCATCAACATCAGTAAGTACTGCTTACAAGATAGTGATAAAGGGAATTCAGATAGATCTGTGTGAGATCCTACTAGAGAAACTTGATGAGAACATGAACACAATAAGGTCTACAAAGACTAACACATGTAAGTTTGGCTCACTTATCATGTGTATATTTTTATACTTTCAAGAATAATTTCCTTCAGTAGGAAAAGTGAAATGGGACACTACAAAGCCAGTGACACTACAAATTAGTGAACTAATTAAGTCAGTAGGAGACAACTTTAAATCAGTTATGACTGCATACTTCCTTGAATTCAAGGAAAAGATGATGGAAAGAACAAGGATCCCTGAGAAACTGATTGAAAAACATAGGGATGAGATATGTTTTATGGTGGATACAGACTTCACCCACATAAAACTAGTTGTACCAAGAATAGCTTGGTTAGACCCTCTTGATTATGAAATCAACATAGATCAAGCAACCAATGCTATTGATGCATTGATCAATGAGCCAGTTGAAAGTAAACAACCAAGGTTTGGCACTTATGAAGAGGCCAGGTCAAAGATAATAAGAGGCCTATAAATCAAAAATACTATCAACAAGAAGAATAAGATGGTTAAGAATCTTAAAAAGATTCTATCGGTTAATGAAGAGGAAAAAGAACAAACTGAGGAAACAAATGAATAGGGTACCATCGGTGAAGGGAAATATGAGAAGAAATCAGATTCTAAGGCAATTGAATCTGATACACCTCCACCTCCCACAAATAAATAGAGGATAAGGAGCCAAACAGATAAGAACGATACCACACCTCTTAAGAAAGGTCAAGTAAGGACCTATAAGAGGAAGCAACCAGCAAAGCAAACAAAGCAACAAATAGAGAAACAAACACCTACTAAGAGGAGGAAAAGAATGGTCAGGACTAAAGATGACATTGAGGATTCTAAAGAGGATGAGTCTGATGTAGTGAAAAATAATTTCAGAAATCAAACAATTGATGAGGTTGTTGAATCTATTGCTGCATCTGGCACCATGTATGATAAGAAAATTAGACAATGGGATATACTTAAACCAAAGGGCCAAAATAAGATACAAGAGGCAATCATCAGGTCAATGATAAATTTCAAATATGTACCAGCTGAATTTTTCAATCAAATACCCAAAGAGCTAGGTAACAGACTATCTCAATAGTGGTCATATGCTCTACAAACTAGAAGAGAAGAAAGCGAGAGGGTACTTGTCACACTTATGCCTCCCGAATCTAAGATTGAATAAATCAAATAAATAATGAAGAAACACTCAAGAAAATTTGTAGCCAAAATTAGAGCTTACAAAGTGCTAGAGGATAAGTTCATAGAGCTAGACACAATGATCGAGACTAAATGGAGACAAATCCTAGATCTGCCTATAGAGTCAACAAGTCATGAGGAACAGTTACTTCTCACTGACACACCTCATAGAGAGGAGGAGAAAGATAAGGCAAGTCCTCAGCACATTGCTTTGGACAATGTTGAAGATATGGAGCCAATAGATTTGGACAAAGTCATGGATGATCTTGACATTCAAGACATCACACATTATGACAATGATAAAGATCCTCAAAAAGAAGATGATGTTATATTCATATCACTTAAGGATCAGATCAAGCAAAAACAAATGGAGACCAAAGATAATAAAGACATGGATGTTGTTGATGAGACATGGTAGGACACTGTAGTCATGGACATAATAGAACCAGACCCTATAGAGAAAATACAAAAAGATGAGGATGTCAGTGCTCAAAAAGACAAAACTGATGAGTAGGACACCACTCTAGATATAGCACAAGCTAGCACACATAGAAATATGCCAGTATTGATGAAGGCCATCAATATACTAGAAGGTAATGAAGGGTCTACTTTAGAAGATACAAGCACACCTGAGGACAAGGGTGATACTGAAGCAAAAGACACCACAGATGACACAAAGGACACAACTACAGAGAAATCTACAACTGATGATCAGAAAGATAAGTCTACTGATAAAATTAAAGAAGAAACATAAAAGGTAGAATAGGACATGCAAAAATAAAAGAGTGAAGAAGCAAAGAAAGATGAGCTGGAGAAGAAAACTGAAGAAAAAACTGTAGAGACACCCAAGGTTGATGGAGAGACGTCTTCACAAAACCGATAGGTGCACCCCGAGAAGAAAACACAAGAAGCATATTCAACAAATCCTTCACCAAGCACTTCAGAGAGGAAAAATGAACTAGAAATGGTAGTTCATACATCTACGTCCACACAAGTCTCAAAGAAGAAGAAGAGAAAGCATAAGAATCCAGTCACTCTAGATGAAATCATTGAGATTCTAGTTTGTGATCCAAGGACATTCGATCCAACTAAATTGAAAAAGTATGAAATACTTTGTGAGAGAAAGGCAATGCAAGAAAAAAGAGGCAAAGGTACTTGAAATAGCATGAGGCATACTTCAACAAATTGTACCAGATGTAGATGTTGATCAAATAGCTCTGATGCTTGATCAATTAGTGGTTCTCATAGATGCAATCACCTCTCAGAATATAGATGCTGAGAAATTCATGGAAGAAAGACTTGAATAGAAATATGAGTTCAAGCTAGCAGAAAAGATAAGCCAAGAAGTGGCATTGCAAAATGTAAAGCTTTCTGAATTGGTTAGCACATTAGATCCAATAATCTCAGAAGCTATAACCTTAATATAAAATTTATGCATGCTTGATCAACTCACCCAGGAGTATACGGACAAAATAGCACAAATAAATGTTGATCTTTAGACAAGTGCACAAAGTCTCACGAATAGTGAAGAGGCAATAAAATTGCACAATGATCAACTCAAGAAAGCTCAAAAATTGAGACATGACATTCAGATTGCAGAGACCAAGTTTAGAGATGAGGTAAATGAGCTTCAGGAAAAACTCTTACCAACACTCACTCTACTGTAGAAACATATGACATAGGCAAAAGCACTAATTTCCACCCCAGAAATGCATGTCCTAGAAATCATTTATGATATGCGTGCAAGAATAGAGCTAGAGCACATGGCACTAGAACTACTGAAAGAAAAATGGGAGAAATTGCTCGAAGACATCAAGAAAACCCACTCACATATTCTTGAAACATTGTAAGTTACACATTTTTGTCACATTTTTGGCATCTTATAAGTTGTACATTTTTGTCATGAGTATCAAATAAAGGGGGAACTGATATGTACAGTCATAGTAAAAGAAGGGGGAAATGAAAGGAGGAAATAATGTGTACAGTCAAACATTTGAAAGAGCAAAGAAGAGGGAATGTATAGTACAGAGGCAAGTATACATGTACATATACTTATGCTATACCGATGCATAGAGTTAGGGGGAGTCATATAATGACAAGGATAAAGATATGGTGTACATACTAAACACTTTAGTATTATGTACATATCATTTTTTGATACTAATGTCAAAGGGGGAGATTGAAGGAATTATATTTTGCCATTAGTATATACAAGGAAAAATATGATCTACACCATCGGTTTACACTACATCAACAAACAGGGCACAGTACTACCCGACGCTAAGGTTACCTGATACTGCCAAGTACAAAGCATCCTGACAAACACTATTCAGTGTTACCTGATGAACAAAAAGGATAAAGGAACTCGGACAATAACAACAGTGGAACCCAATGAAATAGAAAAGAGAGGAACCTGATAGATGAAGGGAACCTGACAATCAATTCAACAAAGGAACACCAATAGACTTTCATTTCAACATGACGACCAAGAACTGACAGTCAATTACATCCTGCAAAAAGTGGATCTGACTTTCCACGTCAGATAAAACACTGAAGTTGTATATTTAGCTTCTTGATTTTTTTTAAATCCATTATGTGTGGAGGAAGCAATGTAATTATTAATTTTTTAATCAGTTTAACTATTTTAAAACATGCAAACTAAAGCATCAAGGTCAAGTTGTAAACCTTGGATCAAGAGTTAACATTGTAATGCATGATTCTAGAATAGGTCAAATACTTGTATAAATAGATGCTCAATCTATTGTGAACATGTTGTTCTATGATGATTGTATCCACAAAGAGCATCTAAGGATCAGACAAGAGAATTCATGTAAAAAGATAGAAAAGGATCAAATTAGTTTCAAGAACAAGAACACAGGCTACCGACAAGTAGAGAAAAGATATTCATCAATCACTATAGGTGATATTCATATTATGAGAACTTTAATGGATCTATGATCAGTAATTATAGATTGCATACAGTCAGGTCAAACATATTATACTCATTCTAACAAGTGTAGTACACTTAAGAAATCCTTTCAAGAAAGGTGGACCTAACAGTCCTATTTTAAATCTCTTAACTGAGTGCACACTTAAATCAGTGTTACTAAAGCTCTTAATAGAATAGTGATGACATGTAACTGATTAAATGTTTGATAATGTTAAGTGAAGATGATACAAGACATTAAATCAGTTAATGGTTTGTATTTTCATTGATTTCAACTTGATCTAATCTGTACGGTCATGTACATAATGCAAAAGACTTCAAAGAATCAATGGAACAGAGATTATGCTTTTAGCAATGCATAAAATTCAAGTATTCACTAAGTGACAGACAACACCAATGGAGTGCACACCATCAGTAACGGCAAAGAAAAAAAGTCATAGTGATACCCGACGAGCAAAAGATAATATTTCCCGACGAAGAAAAATCATAGTGATACCTGACAAGCTAAAAATAGAGTTGCCCGACGAGAAAAATCCAATGATGCCCAACAGACGGAGATCCCAAAGTTGACTAGAGTCACACCGATGAAACTGGTAGTTATCATCGATGACTAACTACAAAATTGACCGACAGATCAAAGAGTTCAGAAAATGACAAATAATCTAGTTGGCAGAGCTTAAGGATAGACTTAACTAGTTATTTTATTTTTTTTATTTGACCAGAGTTAAGTAATTTATTTAAAGAAGATTTGTACAATTGGCAAGAAGATAACTATGAGATAAATCAGGAGTTATGCTTTAAATCAGATTGGCTGGATTGTTTTTCACGCCAAGAATCAAGAATCAAGAATCAAGAAATAGTGAATATCATCTCTATATAAGAGACAAGCATAATTCATTTCCGTAATCACATACACGGAAAGGGGAGTGAATAGAAAGAGGATGCTAAAGAGAAACTGATGAAGAAGAACTTCATACATTCCTGATCAATCAAGCTAAAGAAGAGCTATTGAATTCTACAGACACTGATGAACAGTGAAGCACAGGATCATAGAGCAGAAAATGTGGAGCACAAAGAATTGAATTGATACATTGATCAAAGAGGTAATGTACTTAAATAGATATGAAAATCTTCAATTCAAGTTGCATTAGAAATAGGTCATTGTGTTTCAGTTTAACCATTGAAGCATCAAGTCTCTTAACAGAGCAGGACTTAATAGTCTTCTATAATTGAGGTATATCCTAATAGATTGCCAAAAAGGTTTATCATGAAGATAGCATTGAGTGCTCGATACCGACACACAGTATAAGAAGGAGGCTGATGCAGTTAGGTAGCACTAGATGTGCCAGATACCTATTGTGCCCATAGAGGTTGATCAATATTGGTAGCATATACATGCCAGATATCAAGTGATAGACTCATATTAAAATTCTCCTACAAGGTCACACCTAACAGTGTGTTTGTAACCTTTAACAGGGTTGGCTCCTAATAGGGCTCACTTCAAAAGAGTAAATATTTAGGGTACCGGTCCTAGTGGTTTTTCCCTTAATAGGGTTTCCATGTTAAAATATATGTGTTATGTGTGTATGGTTTATTACTTTACTATTTTACATTTCTCATATGCATTTCTGGATTGATTGGTATACTCAGCATATTTACTGAGTATCGGTAAATAGTTTTACTACTTATCAGTAATCAAGGAGAATAAGGATAGACAGATAATCATTATTAGTATTTCATGGCATGCATCTTGTAGGGACTTAATAATCTGAGATGTATTTGATTGGTGGTTAGTGATTAAAGGATAATTTTTTGAGTCCACTAATTTACCCCCCCTCTCAGTTATTACTAACAATTGGTATCAGAGCTTGTGTGCTTAGAAGGAAGGTTTCAATACCTCAGACAAGATCACAAGATGAACAGATGAGATGTTCCCAAGTTGAACAAAGACAACTTTGATTCATGGTAAAGAAGGATAAGACTCCACTTATCAGGTATTGGTAATGATGTTACTCAATACTTGGATACTGAATATGTGTTTCCCATAGGAACATTAATAGTAGATCAATTGAGAGTGAAGCATGAGCACAACTGCATGGTCATAGAGCTTTCTTCCTCTCTCTCCAATGTTGAATTTGAAGATGTCAAAGATTGCACAACTACAAAGAAAATGTGGGACAAATTGAAGCTTGTACATGGCGGTGATGCAAATGTTCTAAGAGCCAAGGTAGAAATTCTTAGAGGAAAGTTTGATGATCTTAGAATGAAAGAAGGAGAAAAAATAACATAGTATAGCACAAAAATAAAAGAAGTAGTCAATGCTATACGAGGTGTTGGAGGTACACTTGAAGAGGAGACAGTGGTAAGTAAAATCTTAAGAACCTTATTGCCTGTATATGCTATTAGAGTTTCTGCTATTCAAGAAATGAGAGCAGTAGCAAACAATATAGTTACTCTTGATAGTTTAATTGGTAGAATGATTTCATTTGAGATGAATAAATTTTACAATAGTGTCTTACCAAACTTAGAGTCTGCATTTAAGTCTTCTATGAGAATAAGAAAATCCATTCAAAGACACACATCTAGAAGAGATAGTGAAAGTGAAAGTGAAGAAGAAGATCTAGATGAAATAGAAGCACTCCTGGAAAGAAGAATGCAAAGAGGCAAAGGTAAATATAAAAGGCAAGTTACCACTTGTATGCTTTAATTGTAAGGAGATTGGACACTTTGCTGCAAGATGTCCTAACATAAGAAAAGATGACAGAAGTAATGACAGATCTTTTGAGAAGAAATCTGACAGAGGTGATAACAAAGTGTAGACACCCTAAAATAGAAAGGCTTGCGACTTTACATTAAAAATACTAATTTTCCATCTATTAATTAATGGTTTTTTAATCATTAATTAATCATCTATCTTCTTCTAAATACATTTCCCAAATCATCTAATCCAATTCCCAAAATTAATTAAATAAT
>MU225616.1:1035716-1051911 GCA_018584345.1 Thuja plicata | reverse complement strand
CAAACTCTATCTCCTCTTAACCAAATAAAGAGGTGGAGTTTACTGAGGATCTCTCCTGTTCCTTTTGATCTCAACTGTTCATCTTCCCATCTCTGGGATTGATCTCAACCATTCATTTCATCATCAATTCCTATATAATAAACCCTTCATAACCATTTGAAGGATCCAGGATTTCAAGCTCTTGTGTGCCATTACTATGTCAGTTTGGTTCTAGCATTCAAGTCATCTTGCGATCACACACACACATTTCAAATATCAAATTGTCGACGCTTCTCAAGTCATAGACGTTGCCCTGCCAATACTGAGCATCAAGAACAGCATTTTGAAAGGAGTAGAGAGAAACAATAGAAGCTTCAAGCATCGAGGGGTTTGCATTTACTTGTCTTCCTTTCTCTTGTTTGTAAATTCTATTGCTCACATTTCTGTTATTCGTTTAGTAGTTATTGTATACTCGATTTGCATTCACTTGTGAACCTTTGCTACTAACCCCGCCCTTGAAAAGCTATGGGAAACCGGAGAGAGAGGCATACACAAAGATTATAGAAGTTACCGACAATCAGAAAGAAGAGATACCCAAGACTACAATGATAAAGGCAAGAAGGCTAGCTACCTAGCTGCTTGCAAAGATGAATATACTTACACCGAACCTAATGATGACATCGAGATGGTATTTGTAGCTGTGAAGGATGATTCAGATGAAGATGAAAGGTATGAAGAAACTACACTCATATCTAAGATTAGTAAGCATGATATCTGGATTATAGATAGTGGTTGCACTCACCATATGACCGGTGACAAAGAAAAGTTTAACACTTTTGAATATTATAATGGTGATACAGTAAGAATGGAAAATGATACACCTTGTCCAGTTGAAGGTAAAGGAACAATAATGCTGAATAACCTGATTAAATGTGAAAATGCTTATTCGGTAAAAGGATTGAATTATAATCTGTTGAGTGTTTCTCAGCTGAATAATTCAGGTCACATAGTATCATTTGAAAACAAGAAGGCAAAGATCTTCAATGAATTAGGAAAATTGATTGGTACCGATGAACAGACTAAAGGTAACTTATTCTTTCTGAATGTTACTAACACCACTTGCTTAATGACTAGAAACGAAGGCATATGGTTGTGGCACACAAGATTGTGTCATGTGAATTTTGACAACATGATAAAAATAAGCAGAAGAATAAATGTAAGACTTGAGCAAATTTGGAAGAGTGTAACCTTGGTTAACCTCTCTCTTCTTCCCAAGTTGCATTTAACTTCATTCTTGGAGAATGAAGGCAAGTGGAAAGAAAGGGATGGTTAGGGTCACCTCACCTTTGGGTTAATCCTTGATCTTGTTGGAGGGTTGCCAATTTAGAAAAGGATTTAGGATGAGTTGAGAACTTGAGTGTTCACCCACTCTCTATTCTTAGAGACAGGTTCAGAATTGAGGAAGCCTTTTGGAGAAAAGAAATTGAAAGGAAATATATTATCAACTTTCAAATCCCCTTTAGCTTTGGAGTAAGGTTGGTCTTCTTTTTATCATATGTTTTCATGGTTTTGCATGTTCTTGAGCTTGAAACTCCATTAATGGAGTCCTATGTAAATTTTAAGTTATTTCATGTTGAGTTTTTGGAGTTTTATTTTGTTGTGTTTTATTTGTGAATCATTTTAGGATGGAAATATTCAAGGCACACTCACCCTTGGGAGGGAAGATTAACCTTGAAGGGGTGGTAGGAAATGACTCTGGTTTAGTGTAGAATCTCCCATATGTGGAGGGAAAGACATGGGGTTTCATGATACCCATGATGCCAAGTATGGCCTGGGAGATTTTGGGGGCATGAGGTATATTGTATGACTGCATCTTGTGTAGATGGTCATTCCAAGTCCATGTGTGGCTTGAGGTTTCTATTTCGTATACTTGGATTTCTCCTACTGCGAGGTCTACCACTACCCCTATTTTTAGGAAGAACTCTTGGATACCTTCCTCATCTTCTACCATGTGGTTGGGGAGTTTTCTTGCTTGTGGGTATTTGTGATTGTTCTTTGTAATTTGTGCATTTTCTTTTTTGTCCCCCATTCCATACTGGATCCCCAAGCTCAGGGGTGGCCTTGAAAAGGCCTAGGTTGGGAGGTGAGCCTCCATGGTTAACCTCATTTTGTTAACAGGTCTCTGATGGAAGAACAAGTTTGCAAAAATTACCCTTATGAGGGAAAAGGGAACAACTGGAAAACCTTCATTTTAACCTATGTTGTATGGAAGTATCTTTGTATTCCTATTGTGGGAGGAAGTTTTCCAAGAATTGGTAACCATATTTTTATGTTATTTTGATGAGGCATTTTGGGAGACATTGTTGTTGTATGAGAAAAATCTCATCGTTCTGTAACTTAATGTGCAAACGAGCTTTTGTCTCAATAAGTAAAATTAGAGTAATCTTGTTGTTATGATATCTTTATGAATTTTCCATCATGTTGATCTTGATAAATAAGAGAAGTATAATTAACTATAATGTGTTTATCCATAGATTTCATTATTTGAAATGATCTTAATTCAAAATTTAATTAAGTACAATATTTTGCTTGATAGATAAGTTTAACCTTCTTTTGGTACATAATGCTTTGGATGAAATAAAATAGCTTAACCATTTCAAAAAAATCAAGAAAAATAAAAATACTCCTTAATGTAGAATTCAGTTTTACACTTAGCCTTTATTCGAAAAATTTCTTTTAATCAAAAAAATAAATATGCTCAAATTTAAAATGTTATTCCACCATAATGTTAAGATCGAAATATAGGTTGTAAAGATGCAATAAAATTTAAAAAAAATTGACTCCAAGTGCTCTCTGTTTTGACACAGAGGTTTTACACTAGTCAATTTATTTTAAATTTTATTTGTTGCTAGTTAAAAACATTAAATTAATGATATAATATTCTAAACTATTTTCATGGTAAACATTATTTTAGAAAAGAAAAATGTTCAAAAAAATATATATTATCAGAAAGTAATAAAAAATTAGTAGTGGCATCGTTTTAAAATATTTTTTTTGGGATAAAAATTTTGGCGAGGTTTGGGTGTGGCCGAAGCAACCCCCACACCACCTTCAAACCCCCTATCTACCATGGTGGGCGGTTGGGACCAGGCAGCGTCGTCCCCCCCACACCACCACTGCATTAACCGCAGTGGTGGGATGGGCGGGGCATCGGCCGCGTCAAACTCCAAGCCACCTTCCAGTGCACTCCTACTCCCCTCCCTCTTTCATGCGTGGTGTCGTCGCCTATGGCCACCACTCCCGCCTCTGCCTCCCTCTATCAATGCCTCCTCCACCATTTTCTCCACCCTCTGCAGAATGAAACACTCTACCACCATGTGGTCGAAACTCAATCTACCTCCCTTTGTATCAAAATCCAAACCTACATAAAGAAAAAGGGGATTGGTTAAGTAGGGGTTAAAATATTAATAAAATTATTTTATATGTTTTAAGTGTTTTCGGTTTTTAGGTTAAGATGTTTAGGGTTGCGCTAGAGTAAGTTAGAATGATTGCATTGATCAGATTAAACTTTAATTAAGTCCTTAATGATTTGTTTTTATGACATTTCAGATTTAGGGTTTGTTAGTAGAGTTTTTTGTTGTTGTTTAGTTTTTAGGTTTGAATTTCTAGCATGATTATATATAGAAATTGACTTATTATTATTATTTTTTTATCTTATATTATATTCAAAAATATGGTTTATTAATAAAAGGATTAATTAGAATTTTATTAATTTAGATTTGATCATGTTAATAGATTTATTCTTATAAAGTTTTATAATCAGATTTGATTTCTAGTAGGTTTGATTTTTAGATTAAAAGATTTAAAGTTTAGAATTGTTTATATTTATTATTAAATAACTATATATTAAAATTTAATTAAATTAGATTTTTATTATAAGTATGATTCCTAAAGAAGTGAGTAATTGTGTGGTAAGAATTGGTTTAGCCGATTAATAAAGTAATGATGTTTATAATTCAATTTCTTTTAAATGTAGATTTTATGTTGTTTAGATATTAAATATTTATATTATATTTAGTTTTATAGTAAATTAAATGTTAATTAAGGATTAAATTAGATTTGATATATCTTAAATTGGATTTATCTTTTAAATTAGATTTGTTTAAAATAGATATATTCATTTATAAAATGAAATAATTTTGTAAGGTTAAATTTTCATGATATATTCTAGATTTGACTTATATCAAGATAGATATTATTTTATGTATAGTTTAAGGGTTAGTTATTATTTTAATTTAAAGATGAGTTCTTCATTGAAAAACATTAGCTTACTATTGTTCTTTTCAAAAATGTTAGTTATTTCACTTGTTAAGATGTTAATCTTATATTAAGGGGTATTGTTAATCAATATATATAGGTAATGTTTAAAATGTCAAATATTTAATTAAAGTATTCGTTCTTATTTAATAAACTTTTAGACGTTAATTATCATTTAGCAGGTATATACTACCTCTTACCATCGTGTTTTGCCCTTCTTTAGGGTATTTTCAATGTCGTTGACCAAACCTGTGCACCGTTGATTTTTGGTCAACCATGGTCAAACCTTGACTGATTGTTTTGATTTTCATCCCTGATATTCCCTGTACCCGTTGGAACCTAGGTTTTCAGTTTCATACCTTTCAAAGATGGTTGAATTTTTAGTCAAATCTGGTAGACTTTTGGGTCAACTATCTCGATTTGTGTGCATGATCCTTCCTAAGGGCTTAGCGGGCCCTAGAAACTTCCTTCACATAATTTAGGGTATACTTGACTTTTGGTCAACTGCCTCAATTTGCATGCAGATCAAAGCGTGTAGCCTAGGGGTCATTATAGGATAGTCCCGAGAGCTATCCTACCTCATTTGAACTTTCCATTTTCTATTTCGCCTCTACACTATTTTGCGTGCACTTGTTACCCTTTGTGGTAGATTAGCTAACCTCTTTAGCATATTTTTTTTTAAAATGGATTTTGTGTTTTTGCCCAATTTTTGGGCATGAAATTTTGGTATCAGAGCCATGTTTAGAAACATTGGGAACCTACCCACTACATTATCACTAACATTTTCTTGCATGTGTACGATGCCACTTGTCACTGGTCAGGCTCATCAATGGGGGCATGGTCAGAAATGTGCCCCCGCAGCTCACATGGAGTTACGACCTAAGGTGGAGAATCGCAGGAGAGATTAGAGTCCACCTCCTAAACCACCTCCCAATCCTAATGCAGTGCTATTGTTGGCCTTTCAAAACCTAGTCGGGCTTATACTAGACCACATGCCACCAGTTAATTAGGAGAGAGAGAGAGGAGTAGGAGCCCACCTCCTAGAATAGGAGAGAATTAGGCTAATTAGGACGAAGGGTCCGTTGCAATACTAGGGGGTATTCCTAAGGGAGGTGCCCAGAGACTCAATACCCCCCCATATTGGAAACCAGATCACATATTTGATGAGCCTCAAACTTCCTCCATTTGTAGGAGAGGTAGATGGGGCAGGAGCAAAGGCTTGGCTTTTAAGCCTTGAGAGGTGTTTCGGGTTGCAAAACTATGGTAGCAACCTTAGAACACATTTTGTGATACTCCTTTTTAGAGACCAGGCATCCACTTGGTGGAGGCATGAGGAGTCCAAGGGACGCGTAGAAATCAATACCCTTACATGGGAGTCTTTCCTTGAGTTTTTCAAAGCTTGATATGTTTTAGAATAGTTTAGATAGCATTGTATTGACGAGCTCCATGATCTCCGACAATGGGGACTTATAGTATCCCAATATGAGGGAAAGTTTCTCAATCTCCTACCTTATGTGGAATAAATGGGGGATGAGAAGCTACAGGTGAACAGGTTTATCAAGGGATTAAATCCTGCAATTTTAGATAGCGTATGCATGGTACCTTTCAGGGACTTGAGGTTCATAGTGGAAAAGGCCTTAGTGGCTGAAGAGATAGTCGGAGGACCACAAAATGCTAGGGATAGGTCTTAGAACTATAGTCCCGCATCATAGGCTACATTTAATTAGAGACCCTCATGGAAGGGTAATCATAGGAAGTCCTCATAGACATTCAAGGCCCCATAGCAGCAGCAGCCACAATAGCCTCAATAGGACCGGAGGCCACAGGCGCCAAGCACACCTCCAACGTGGACTCAGTAGTCCTCTAGGGGAGGGTAAAATGGGTCCTCTAGGGCTTAAGGCTCATAGTAATCTAGGCCTTTAGGAGTTCAGGTTCAGTCATGTGGGCCATGTTATAATTGTGGTTCCATGGGTCACTTAGCTAGAGAATATTCTCAGGGTGGTAGTCAGCATGCAGCAATTTCTGAGCCGATAGTTCAAGATAGGGGAAAGTCCCACATGGTGTTTACAGTGGTTGAGAACTGCCTAGTGGAGTATCAGACCACCATCTTTGATGCCTTGGGTGGAGTCAGAAAGGCAGTGGGCTATGGAGCCCATCCATATTATGACTCGATGAATCCTTTCACTTTGAGGCAGGGAGCTGGACCATGTTAGAGTCTAGTAATATTGCTATTATGAGGTTATAGTCCCTTGAGAGGAAAAAGTGCATATTAGATCTTAGTACCCTCACCTCTTCGATGAACTCCAAGAGTATTGCTTGCCTAGAGGGGGTGGATGTGAGACCTACCTCAGACAGTCCTTGTTTCACTGCTTTATATTGTTATGCTTTCAGTGATTTCTATGCTTTCTGTGATTATGTACTTAGACATGCTTTGACATATTGGAGACTTTTATGTATTGAGGATCTATGGAATCCTATGTTATGTATTTAGTACCTGATTATGTAATTAGGGTACACTTGAGATACTACATGTTTTGATTCAATTTTAGTTTATGATAATGTCATATATATGAGATAAATGTATGGATGTAAAATGATGTAAAATGATGAAAATTGGTTTAGGAAACTGATGAGATATTGATTTAAGTTGAATTAAGATATATTTATATGCAATGAATTATTGATGTCATATTATGCTTTCATATCATGTTGTTTTGGACCTACTGATGTGTGCAATGAGTGTGCAGGGATAGTTGACCATGGACCTAAATCGGGGACCCAATATTGGAACCTATGTGAAATTTTGTGCATTCCAAGGTCCTGTTTATATAAAGAAATATGGACCGCATTGTATAAGTATTTTATTTGTGAATGTGGTTTGCATGTGTGTATTTAATTTAGTAAATGTTAATGTGATCAAGCCATGTCATTTAATTTAATTCATTGTGCCTGTGCCAATTTTGGCAATTGTTGTAATTTAATGTTGACATAGCTAGTAAAGGGAACCATGGTTAGGTGTAGGGTTAACTAAGGTTACCTAAGTGTAGTACCCAATCTTACCCCAAGGTTAGAAGTTTCTTGATGGTCAACTTTACTTAGAAATCTGTGGGTTAACTTCAGGGGTATTTTAGGAGGGTCTTTTGGGGTCCCAGAAGGTAACCAGGGTCAATTTTAGCTACCCAACTTGGTACCTTAGGGTTTAGGGGTCATTTTTAGTTATTAATTAGCCTATAAACTCATTTATTTCTCTCCTAAAGTGTCATTTTTAGAATTGAGCGAATTTTGAAGAGTGTAATCGTGGTTAACCTCTCTCTTCTTCCCAAGTTGCATTTAACTCCATTCATGGAGAATGAAGGCAAGTGGGAAGAAAGGGGTGGTTAGGGTCACCTCACCTTTGGTTTAATCCTTGATCTTGTTGGAGTTTTTCCTATTTAAAGAAGGATTTAGGATGAGTTGAGAACTTGAGTGTTCACCCACTCTCTATTCTTAGAGACGGGTTCAGAATTGAGGAAGCCTTTTAGAGAAAAGAACTTCGAAGGAAAAATCTTCTAAAATTTCAAATCCCCTTTAGCTTTGGAGTAAGGTTGGTCTCCTTTTTATCATATTTTTTTATGGCTTTTCATGTTCTTGAGCTTGAAACTCCATTAATGGAGTCCTATGTAAATTTTAAGTTATTTTCATGTTGAATTTTTAGAGTTTTTTTTTGTTGTGTTTTATTTGTGAATAATTTTGGGATGGGAATCTTTAAGGCACACTTACCCTTGGTAGGGCAGAGTAACCTTAAAGGGGTGGTAGTAAATGACTCTGGTTTAGTGAAGAGTCTCCCATGTGTGGAGGGAAAGACATGGGGTTTCATGATACCCATGATTTCAAGTATGTCCTGAGGGCTTTTGGGGGCATAAGGAGATATATTGTATAATTGCATCTTGTGTAGATGGTCATTCCAAGTCCATATGTGGATTGAGGTTTATATTTTTTATACTTATATTTCTCCTATTGTGGGGTCTACCACTACCCCTATTTTCAGCAAGGCCTTTTGGAGACCTTCATCATGTTCTACCATGTGGTTGGGGAGTTTTCTTGCTTGTGGGTATCTGTGATTGTTCTCTATAAGTTATGCATTTTCTTGTTTGTTTGTCATTCCATATTGGATCCCCAAGCTTGGGGGTGGCCTTGAAAAGGCCTAGGTTGTGAGGTGAGCCTCCATGGTCAACTTCATTTTGTTAACAGATCTTTGATGGAAGATCAAGTTTGCAAAATTTACCCTTATGAGGGAAATGGGAACAATTGAAAAAACCTTCATTGTAACCTATGTTGTATGGAAGTATCTTTGTATTCCTATTGTGGTACAAAGTTTTCCAAGAATTTGTAACCATATTTTTATGTTATTTTGATGAAGCATTTTAGGAGACATTATTGTTGTATGAGAAAAATCTCATCATTATGTAACTTAATGTGCAAACGAGCTTTTGTCTCAATAAGTAAAATTAGACTAATCTTGTTGTTATGATATCTTTATGAATTTTCCATCATGTTGATCTTGATAAATAAGAGAAGTATAATTAACTATAATGTGTTTATCCATAGATTTCATTAGTTGAAATGATCTTAATTCAAATTTTAATTAAGGACAATATTTTTCTTGATAGATAAGTTTAACCTTCTTTTGGTACATAATGCTATGGATGAAATAAAATAGCTTAACCATTTCAAAAAAATCAAGCAAAAAAAAAATGTGCTCAAATTTAAAATGTTATTCCACCATAATGTTAAGATCAAAATATAAGTTGTAAAGATACAATAAAATTTTAAAAAAATTGACTCCAAGTGCTCTCTGTTTTGACAGAGGTTGTACACCAGTCAATTTATTTTAAATTTTATTTGTTGCTGGTTAAAAACATTAAATTAATGATATAGTATTCTAAACTATTTTCATGGTAAACATTATTTTAGAAAATAAAAACCTTCAAAAAATATATATATTATTAGAAAGTATTAGAAAAAATAGTAGCGGCGTCGTTTTAAAATGTTTTTTTGGGATAAAAATTTTGGCAGTGTTTGGGGTGTGGCCGAAGCCACCCCTACACCCCTTCAAACCCCCTATCTACCATGGTGGGTGGCTGGGGCTGGGCAGCATCATCCCCCATGCACCACCACTATGTTAACTGCAGTGGTGAGACGAGCGGGGCGTCGGTCGCGCTGAACCCCAAGCCACCTTCAACTGCACTCCTGCTCCCCTCCCTCTTTCGTGGGTGGTACCGCCACCTACGGCCACCACTCCCGCCTTCGCCTCCCTCTGTTGATGCCTCCTCCACCATTTTCTCTTCCCTCTATGGAATGAAACACTTTGCCGCCATGCGGACGAAACTCAATCTGCCTCCCTTTGTTTCGAAAGCCAAACCTACGTAAAGAAAAAGGGGATTGGTTAAGTAGGGGTTAAAATATTAATAAAATTATTTTATATGTTTTAAGTGTTTTCAGTTTTTAGGTTAAGATGTTTAGGGTTGCATTGGAGTAAGTTAGAATGATTGCATTGATTGGATTAAACTTTAATTATGTTCTTAAAGCTTTGTTTTTATGACATTTCAGATTTAGGGTTTGGTAGTAGAGTTTTTTTTTTGTTGTTGTTTAGTTTTTAGGTTTGAATTTCTAGCATGATTATATATAGAAATTGAGTTATTATTATTATTTTTTATCTTATATTATATTCAAAAATATGGTTTATCAATAAAAGGATTAATTAGAATTTTATTAATTTAGATTTGATCTTGTTAATAGATTTATTCTTATAAAGTTTTATAATCAGATTTGATTTCTAGTAGGTTTGATTTTTAGATTAAAAGATTTAAAGTTTAGAATTATTTATATTTATTATTAAATAACTATATATTAGAATTTAATTAAATTAGATTTTTATTATAAGTATGATTCATAAAGAAGTGAGTAATTGTGTGGTAAGATTCGGTTTAGCGGATTAATAAAGTAATGTTTATAATCGGATTTCTTTTAAATGTAGATTTTATGTTGTTTAGATATTAAATACTCATATTAGATTTAGTTTTATAGTAAATTAAATGTTAATTGATGATTAAATTAGATTTGATATATCTTAAATTGGATTTAGCTTTTAAATTAGATTTGTTTAAAATAGATATATTCATTTATAAAATGAAATAATTTTGTAAGGTTAAATTTTCTTGATATATTCTAGATTTGACTTATATAAAGATAGATATTTTTTTATGTATAGTTTAAGGGTTAGTTATTATTTTAATTTAAAGATGAGTTCTTCGTTGACAAACATTAGCTTACTATTGTTTTTTTCAAAAATATTAGTTATTTCACTTGTTAAGATGTTAATCTTATATTAAGGTGTATTGTTAATCTATATATATATATATAGGTAATATTTAAAACGGCAAATATTTAATTAAAGTATTCATTCTTATTTAATAAAATTTTAGACGTTAATTATCGTTTAGCGGGTATAGACTACCCCTTACCATCGTGTTTTGCCCTTCTTTAGGGTATTTTTGATGTCGTTGACCAAACTCGTGCATGGTTGACTTTTGGTCAACCATGGTCAAACCTTGACCGATTGTCCTGATTTTCATCCCAGATGTTCTGTGTACCTGTTGGAACCTAGGTTTTCAGTTTCACACCTTTCAGAGATGGTTGGCTTTTTGGTCAACTCTAGTTGACTTTTGGGTCAACTATCTCAATTTATGTGCATGAGCCTTCCTAAGGGCTTAGCGGGCCCTAGAAACTTCATTTCATGTAATTCAGGGTACAGTTGGATTTTTGTCAACTATGGTTGACTTTTGGTCAACTACTTTGATTTGCATGTAGATCAAAGCGTGTAGCCTAGGGGTCCCTGTAGGATAGTCCTAAGAGCTATCCTACCTCGTTTGACCTTTCCATTTCCTGTTTCTCCTCTGCACCATTTTGCGTGCACTTGTTACCCTTTGTGGTAGATTAGTTAACCTCTTTAGCATGTTTTAAAAAAAATTGATTGTGTGTTTTTGCCCAACATTTGGGAATGACATCAGATATTTTGTGCATAATAGATTACAATCATCCATTTATGTGCATCATAAAAGAAAAGAAAATACAATATTTGCATACATAGTAATCATAATCAAATGCATCCATAAAACCTCTAATATAAAAAATGCATATCATAAAGCACCATCCTGCATGCACATGTCAGTATCATAGGAGAGTAAAATCGTCCATCTAAGAGTGTGCATAATAGAATCACATTGCATAAACATTTCACCATATAAGCATCATCATGTAGACACATACATATAGCAAGTAAACAATGCACATCACATAGACTCAATAGTTGCATCTCATATAGATCTCAATATCTGAGTACAATGAACGGTCACAAGTCTGAACAAAAGAAGGTCATCGACATAAATGTCCAAAATATCAGTATATCAAGATACAATAATCAGTACAACATCAGATAAATCTATGGAACATCTCTACAAAAATGGTATAGCATGATATATTATTAACAAATGAATAGATCAGCAAGAGCTACCCCCACCCTCTCCGCTAGGTAGACGAGGGGGTGGCATATCAGGTGTAGGCCTCTATTGTAGACCATGAGCTCCAATACCACTGCTCTGGGCCCTACTTGACCTCTGTGATACTATGTGGCTAGGCACTCATTGTGTTGCAGGAACAACTGGCTCATAGTGTCGATGCCAATACTCAATCTCTCTCCCAGCCTCACGACCTGATTTCAAAAGCTGATCATGGGAGTCCCTCAAAGAAAGTTCCTCTACACTATCCAAATATTCTCTCACATCTACCCAATCCTCTCTCTCTCCTCTACTCCAGTATCCCTAGCCTCAGTTGTTGTGACCCTACTCTCCAATGTAGTAGCTCATGTATCATAAGAAGCCAACCTAGCCTACAGATCGGATATCTGCTATGTCAATCTTTGCAACTTTGAGGGATCAACATCCATCCCACCCATGGCTACATCCATCTCCCCCTCTTCACCCCTATCTCCCAAACCCTCATCTCCTCTACCATGCACCACCCATGAGTCCTCACTGCTCTCCCTTCCGCTAGTACTGTGGCTCCTAGTAGATGAGCTAGAACCTAACTCCTCAACATCAATATTACCAATATCTACATCCTCCGCAACTATCCTCTCCTCCACCCTCGGTACCAACACAGCAACAGTGTGAGGATGCACTCTCTGAACAACCAGAGGTGCCTCCTTCTCCTCAAGGATGAAACCCAACCCAACCTGTCTGTCGCTACCATGACCTCCCCTGGTCCTCACCCTACCACCGGCACCGCCAGGCCTAGGATCATCTCTGCCATCCCCACCATCTCTCCCACCACCCCAGCCACCATCTCNCTCTCCCCCATCCACCATCTCTCCCCCATCCACCATCCTGGCCTCCATCTCTACCCTGTCCTTCATCTAGGCCACCATCCCAACCTCCATCCCTCCCTCCATCTCCTCCTTCATCTCTCCCTCCTCTTTGTCTCTGACATCACCTCGTCATGATGGTACTAACAACAGGATGAGACACATCAGTCAATGGATCAGGACAAGACTGCAACCACCATGCATCATACTGCGCAGTAGTACCTACAATTAAAACAAGTTAACATTAGTAACATATGGATGATAAGCATAAAAGACTAATCAAAAGATAGCTACATCTAACAAGTAGAAAAGAGAGATAACATCAATCAGCGGAAAAATTAGAAAAAATATACGTACATCCATAGTGGTTGATTGCCACATCCAGGCTACAGGAAGAAAGCCCATGAACTTTGTCCTGGCAGCATCTAAAGGGATGGTAGAACCCCACATTATAGTATCCCTTGAATGACAAGAAAAATATGCATAAGAATCAGGGACATCCTACCTCTCGCCAAACTGTCGCAACACACTGTCAGTGTTGTGGAAATCAATCATATGCACATGGAAGATAACATTCCCAATCAAAAATATCCTCTATTGACAGAAGGGAAGATGTGCACCCTCCACATCCCACACAGGACAGTCCTTGTAAGGTCTCCAGATAAAGTATGGCATCATATCCAAATTTTTTTTCCAGTACATCAGATGTCCCATATGGGACTGAACAATTACACCGTTATACATGAACACATATGGTATCCCTGGATCATGGGTGCCTACGGGCCTACAAATGGCAATATGCTCCCATGCCCAGATCTATAGGAGATTCGATCCACAACAAAGAGACTTACCTCCAAGGTAAGCCGCATAAAACATGTAAAAATACATATGGGCCAACATATAGGGACCCCATGCATATAAGGTATGGTCTCTCACAATTGATAACAGTGCCACAAATCAAACTATCTAACAAGGTAGTTAGTGGGTCTAAACCCATGCCAAATATGGACCATGGGATATCATAAGGATCATACATGCCTAACTGATCTTGGGACAGACCAGATAGCTCAGACAGAGCAGTAATACTAGGGCCCCGATCATACTATACAAGGGTTCCCTAGATGGGGATCTAAAGGATGTGATGCACATCCTCCAAAGTGACTATACACTCACCAGTCGATAATTGAAAGGTGCATGTATCTGAATGCCATCTCTTTAAGAGAGCAGAGATCATGCCCCTATTGGTCGTGATCTCAAGCATGTAACAAATCTAGTATAATCCTACATATCTCAGTACATCCCTCTCTACCTCAGATAACTGGAATCGGTATACAAACCTGGTAGGTCTGGACTCCTGGCAACGCAGAATAGTCCTGATGAACTGCAAAACAACAGAAAAGTCAATCATTAGTATCTGGTTAGAAGCAAGAATATCATAAAAGTACATGTGCAAACTAAAAAGTACTAACAGAGAAATTGCGGCATTCCTTAAACAAATGTGACACTTTTAAACAAATTTTGGCATTCAGCATGCAATTCCGGCTTTTTTCCATGAAATGCGGTATTAAACCCGACAAATGTGGCACTGTTATCAATTGTGAAACATAATGAGCAATTGCGGCATGCTATGTAGATTTTCAAAAAAGAAAGTTTTTTCAAAAGAAATAAATGCAAGCATTAATGACACAAGGACAGAAGAGCTCACCAGACATCCTGCACCAGCTGGACGATGAAAATTCTAGACCTAATTAGATACGTGCACGACACTAGGAAGACCCGTCATAGCTCAATAACAACACAGAAAACATAGAAAACTAAAGGTATACTCACCCGACGATCCAGAGCTCCAAGAGTGCAAAGTGACAAATGAAATGTCTCTTTAAGCTATTTATAAGGGTTCAGAAAAACCCTTATTCCTCTAGGGCCTCAAAATTTTCATCCCAGACCCTGGAAACTTAAAATTTTTGTATCAGGAGCATATCCAACAATTTTCAGAATCAGTTAGATACCAAGATTACCAATTTGTAGTTTCAACAAATTATTTTTCATGTCATGAATTTTCACTCAAATTTGTTGAGGGAGCATAAATACACCTGCTATCATTGGGGTAAGCTAGGGTAGGATCAAAATAGAAAATCTTTGGCACACTACGACAAGCCATAATGCATCAAAAAGGGGCAAATGTAGATACCCTGAAATGGACAAACTTGTGACTTTACATTAAAAAGACTAATTTTCATCTATTAATTAATAGTTTTTTAATCATTAATTAATCATCTTTTTACTTCTAAATTCATTTCCCAAATCATCTAATCAAATCCCCAAAATTAATTAAATAATTAATTTTATTTAATTAATTAACCTTAATTGATTAATCTCCATTAATTAATTAAATTCAATTTCCTAAAGTTTAAATTCAAACATTTAAAATTATCAATTAATTCTTCTAATTAATTTAATTTCATTCAAACAATTCAATTTTTAATCCAAAAATAATTCAATTATCTCACATGTTGAATACTTTAATTTTAAAAAATAAATTAAATATCAATTGAATCCTTTCTTGGTGTTCAAAAAGATAACTCTTAATCAGATTTCTGATTCCATGGGTTTCTCCACCCACCTCTTCAATTCAAAAAGGTAACTCCAAATTATCTCTTCAGCTCTAAAGGTAACTCAAAATTATCTCTTCAGTTAACCAAATCTATCTCCTCTCTCCCAGTTGAAGAGGTGGAGTTTATTGATGGCTTCTCCAGTTCTCTTTGATCTCAACCGTTCATCCTCCTACCTCTGGGATTGATCTCAACCGTTTGTATCATTCTCATTTTCTATATGATAAGACCTTCATAACCATTTGAAGGATCTAAGATTTCAAGCTCACGTGTGCCATTAATTTGTAAGATTAGTTCAAGAATCAAGTCATCTTGCAATCAAAGCATTCAATTCTTGACACTCCCAAGTCATAAACGTTGCCCACACCAATACTGAGCATCACACAAACAGCATTTCAGAAGGAGTAGAGAGAGAAAATAGAATATTTGAGCCATTTTGGTTTGCATTCATTTGTATTCCTCCTTTATTACTTGTTATTTTTTTTATTTGTAGTTTCATTATTAGTAGTTATTCTATTGATTTACCCCATTGCAAATTGGTGCTACTTGTACGCCTCTCTCTCCAGTTTCCCACAGCTTTCCAAGGGCAGGGGTTAGTAGCCAAGGTTCACAAGTGCATGCAAATCTATTAAGCAATAACTACTAAATGAATAATCGAAACGTAAGCAATAAAATGTACAAACAATGAAAAGTAAGACAAACGAATGCAAACCCTTCGAAGCTTGAAGCTTCTATTGTCTCTCTCTACTCCTTCTGAAACGTTGTTATTGATGCTCAGTATTGGCTGGGCAGCGTCTATGACTTGAGAAGCGTCGAGATGTTGATAATTGCAAAGTGTGTGTGATCGCAGGATGGCCTGAATGCTGACAGAGTAATGGCGCTTGTA
>MU225616.1:989386-1010919 GCA_018584345.1 Thuja plicata | reverse complement strand
ATATATGTATATATATATATGTATATATATATGTATATATATATATATGTAATGATAAGTTATATTAGAAGTGTGGAAGAATATGCATAAGAGAGATATAGAAGAACAGTATAGAGAAGTCAGTATGAGATAAATCTCTTTAAGAGAGTAACAGCATCAGTGCATACATGGAACTGATCAGACAGTAGTGTCATCACAGTAGTTCACTTTTGATATAGTGTATATCAACTATCAAAAGGTTGTAGCCTTCATCTTATTTAGTGAGCTCTGGCAGTGAGCCATATACCTTTAACAGGGTTTTGTAAAGACTCCTAATAGGATCATTGTACTTTCATTGTAAAGACTTCTTCTAACAAGGCAAAGGAACTTTAACAGGTTCATTATACTAGTACAATATTTGTGGGTACTAATTCCCACCGGGGTTTTCCTCTGATCAAGGTTTCCCCATAATCATATCATGTGTTATGTGTTCTTGTGTTAAGCTTCATTGGATGTATATTTGATTTATGTTTAAATTTATAAAATATAATAAATAGACAAACACTAATTCACCCCCCCCCCTCTCAGTGTTTCTAATAGCTTAGTCATAATAGAAGTAGTAGTAGATTGAGTTTTTTTTAGTGTTGAACTCCTAGTGACTCTCAAAGGTGTTATCTCTTTAACTTCAACTTCATCTTTCTTGACTTCTGCAGTAGCAGATGTGTCTACTTTCTCATTCTCCAATTTCTTCCTAAGTTTTTCCATCATTTCTTGGTTAATTTCACTCATTTTGGATAAGTTATCAACTTGTTTCCTTATTTTACTTTGTATTGTTGATGCCTTCAATTCACTATGAATTTTTAAAGATGACTCCTCATATGTTCTAAACCTAGGTGTTGAAGCATCAATTAGTTTTGATAATAGAGTACATCACAATTAATACTTACTAAGTTTCCATCTACCTCATATCCTATAGTTGGTACACAAAATTTCCTAGCTTGAATTTCTTGCATCATACAAGCATTTGTAGCTATTAGAAAACAAATATCATCTTTATATTTTTCAACAATACCGGTTGGGGTTCTCTCTCTCATGTGCATTGTGTTGGTTCCCAAATCAACATATTGGAAATCCTATGATCTTGCCTACTCAATTATGGGATCTTCCAATTAACATGGCCAAAGAATGAGAGTGATTGATTATGATCCTCCTCCACTGCACTTTAGGCTCTACAAAACTAAGGCGGGTGGGCCTATACCTCAACCTTAGTCTGATGGTTGGAGGCTTTTTATAGTAGATAGAAATTTATATAAAACTTGAGTGATCTCTCAAGATGGCAAGTAAATTATTGAGATAGATAAAAATTTATTTTTTTATCACTGACTTCTTTCTTGTTTTGTAAATATAAAATACTAATTAAAATAGAGCTTATATTTTGGGGATATCCTAAGAGTATGAATAATTTGAGCAATATTAGTACTCACTTTATGAGATTTGATAAGACCAGTGCCTTTCTCGAAAATGAGCTATAGAGACCTTCCAATTATCTCAATGTACAATCCTACGAGATGAATGGATGTACTCTAATCCACCATCAACCAACCAGAATTAACAATGTTGAAAATTATTGAGTTTATACACTTATCAGTCTAACAGAATTTAATTTTTGCATGAGAAAATCAATTAGACAAGAGACATGGGGAAAGAAAACTCACAAATTCCCTTGATAATAAAATAAGTGTGACTTAAACAATCTTATACGTGAGCATCAATAGTTGGCTACTGATTTAAAACCAATAATCACAGAAGACCAGTTCAAACAGAAGTAATCTTCAAGCTTCCAAAAATGGACAAAAAATAGAGGTATTTATATTAATATAAAAAAGATGAGTACATAACATCTTCATTTCAATTGTATCCCATTATATATTTAATTCCTCTCAAAAATTCAATCTATATCCCCTTTTAAAATAGTCTTGGTATCCCTCTTTTATACAAAATGAAGGGATGCAACAAGCTTAGGACCGTTTCAAAATGTCCCTTCTGAACTATAATCCTAATGCTAACAATTGAAGCCTTTAAAATTCTTATCAAAATAACAACACATGGTTAAACTTGATAGAATATTAATCATCAATAGGATCATCACCTACGAATATTTTCACAGGAACTTTAACATGTATTTCAACCGGCCCTAAATACTTATCAACCCAACCTGAAATTTTTGCATGTGTTGGCCATAAGTAATCAAGAACATCTGACATATTCATCAAGAAGTCCTTCCACCTCTTACCTGTAGTTTCCTGACCTCAATCTGGAAATTTTCAAATTGACTATCCAATGTAATGACCCTATCAAGAAATGAATTGAATTTGGAAACATTGAACTCTTTCTCTTCTTTTAAATGTTTGATAATCCTTGACACCATATCCTTGTATTCTATCTTCCATTCCTCAACATTTTTCTCTCTACCTTTATTGTCGATTAATTTTGGTATAGTTGATGAACTACAACTGATTATATGTTTGAATTCATTTTTTGATATTCAACCAAGTTGCAGAAGTGATGATAAACATTATCAGTTAATGTATTGTCATTGATGTCAACTTATTTGAGTATTATTATGGTGGAAAACATTTGTTATGACTTGAAGATCTAAAACAAACAATTTTTATGAGGTCGGTAAATAAAGAGTTTTGTATACACCGAGAGACAGTAATAACTAAGAAAAATGCAGTGTATACTGAGCACAGTGATAACCAAGAAAGTGATTGCCGACACAACACAATTAATACTAAGACCAAGCAATTAATTCAAATTGAGGTCGACTAGGATGCTGAGATGGAAATTGATGATTTTGAGGTAAAAGATAAAGTTTGTTATTTGGTGAAGCAGTTATGAAAATTTAATAATGATCGAAGGACAGAGATTGAAACATGTTTTAACACAAATGTTGTGGAAGGATCAAGCGGGGAAATCAACGATGGAGATTAAGCGGAAAGATCTAAAGGATGAAAATTAAATGAGCTATGATGTCTATATAAGAGACAAGAGATTCATTTTGAAAACATACATGCTACACCTAAAGTGCGTACATGTGAGTTTATGCATGACTGATCAAACTAGTTAAAGACAGAACCAAGTGTTTTTCTACAAACATAATTGAGTGACAGAGAAAAGAGGATTACAAAGCAGAACAAGTATGAAGTATGAGATGAACTAAAGAAGTAAAAATTGATCAAAGGTATTATGTACTTAGAATAGATCTAAATATCTGCAAATCAAAGTTATATTTGAATCATATCATTACTATATCAATTTAATCATTGTTACAGATAAATCTCTTAATTGACTAGGATAGTGAAGTCCTTATTATAACATTCAGAGAATGTTGAGTATTTTCTTGTTGACCCCATAGTGAACGCATGGTCAAAAGAGAACTGTTAGTTTTGAATCCTCTAACCACATTACATTTAACAGTGTGCATTATAACCTTTAACAAGGTTAGCTCTTCACCAAGATCACTTCAAAAGAGTGAAAATATTTTGGGTTACTGGTCCTAGGTGGTTTTTCCCTTAGCAGGGTTTCCACGTTAAAAATCTATATGTCAATGTGCATGAATGTTGTGGATTGTTATTCTAATTTACACTTTATTTACTGACCTAGATCAATAATCACAGTATTAATTTACTGACACTCGGTAAACACTATTAATGAAAGTTTAAGTTTACATAATACATTTTCACCGAGCTGAGTTTTATATGATTGAATTTGTTTTGGTATACATCTGGAGAAATTTGGGACTGTAGGATAATTTGTGAGGAAACTGATTCTAAGTGATTCACCCCCCCCCCCTCCATTATTCTAACAATTGGTATCAGAGCATACAAAGCTTATCAGAGAGTAGACAATGCTTAGAAGATATTTTTCAAGGACTTAAGCTAAAGATCACAAGATGTATAAGAGAGATGCACCAAATTTGAACAAAGATAACTTCTCAACATGGAAAAGAAGAATGAGATTATAACTATCAGATATTGGAAATGACATTGCAAATTATTTGGATAATGAATTCATATTACCTACTGGACCTTTAACAGTAAATCAAATGAAATAAAAACATGAACATAACCTTATCATGGTGGAGATTGCTTCTTCACTCACAGATGTTGAATTTGAGGACATCAAGACATGTACAACTGCCAAGAAAATGTGGGACCAGCTTACACTATTTTATGGAGGAGATGCAAATGTACTAGGAGTCAAAGATAAAAGTCTTCATGGAAAGTTTGATGACATGTGAATGAAGGAAGGAGAGAACATAACATAGTACAGTAACCGACTTAAATAAGTTGTGAATGCTATTTAAGGATCTGGTGGAACCATTGATGAAGACACAATTATGAGTAAGATTCTTAGAACTCTATTGCCTATATATTCTATAAGAGTCTCTGCAATTCATGAAATGAGATCTACACCTAGAAATAACATTACTGTTGATAGTCTTGTTGGAAGATTAATTTATTTTGAGTTGGATAACTTTCACAATAGTATTGTACCTTCTATGGAATCTTCATTTATGTTTACTTTGAAAATTGGTAAATCTAGTAACAAACATATAATCAAAAATAATAGTGACAGTGATAGTGATGACAAGGAATTTGATGAACTTGAAGCTTTAATGGTTAGAAGATTGCATAGAGGTAAAGGAAGATATAAAGGTAAACTACCTTTGATATTATTTAACTGAAAAGAGATTGGCCATTTTTCTGTAAGATGACCTAACAAAAAGAATGATGATAGAAATGATAGATCTAATGAAAGAAAGGATGACCAAAACTATAGAAGAAACCAACAGTATGATAGAAGAGATAACCAAGATTATAAAGATAAAGGTAAGAAAGCTTGTTATATTGCTAAGATAAAGTTAATGATATTATTTCTGACAGTGATGAATATATTGAGACAGTGTTTGTAGCATTGAAATATGATTCAGATGAAGATGAAAGGTATGTAGAAACATCACTTATCTATAAAGTTAGTAAACATGATATTTGGGTTATTGATAGTGGTTGTACACATCACATGACTAGTGATAAAGGAAAATTTAAATTTATTGAATATTATGATGGAGGATCAGTAAGAATGGGAAATAATACACCCTATCAAGTGAAAGGAAAAGGTACTATTATTCTAAAAAATAAAATCAAATGTGAAAATGCTTATTCGGTAAAAGGACTTAACAAAAATCTGTTGAGTGTTTCATAGTTGAATAACACAGGTCACCAAGTCGCATTTGTGAATAGAAAAGCAATAATCTATGATGGAAAAGGAAAATTGATCGGTACTGGTGAACAATCTAAAGGTAACCTATTCTATCTTGACAGAGATGAAACTACTTGTTTATTGGAAAAGAATAAAGATATATGGTTATGGCATAAAAGACTTTGTCATGTAAATTTTCACAACATGGTTAAGATTAGTAGAAAAAGAAAAGTTAAAGGCTTACCAAGCTTACCTAAACTAGACCATGCAATGTGCAAAAATTGTCAAATGGGAAAGATGTTAAAATCTAGTTTCAAGAGAAATAATTTCTCATCTAATGATATTTTGGAGTTAGTTCATATAGACCTATGTGGACCAATGAGAACAAAGAGCTATTATGGGGACATATATTTTATTTTATTTATTGATGACTACTCTAGGATGATGACTGTCATGTTCCTAAAAGAAAAATATGAAGCATTTAAGTTGTTTAAGTGGTATAAAGCTAAAGTGGAAAAAGAAACTGGTAGAGATCTAAATTGTTTAAGATCTGATAGAGGAGGTGAATTTATTTTTGATCAGTTCAATAAATTTTGTAATGAGTATGGAATCAAAAGACAGGTTTCTACACCGAGGACACCATAGTAGAATAGCATTGTTGAAAGAAGCAACAGATCAATTGTTGATTGTGCAAGAACATTAATGATTGAAAAGAGTGTTGCACAAACATACTGGAGAGAAGCAATTAGTAGAGTAGTTTACACATTGAACCGAGTACAACTGAAGAAAGATTCAAACAAAACACCTTATGAGCTATGGTATGGTTATACTCTCGATGTGAGATATTTTAGAATATTTGGTAGTAGGTGTTATATTCTAAAAGATGATCAAAAAGGAAAATTTAATTTGAAAAGTGATGAAGGAATATTTCTTGAATATTCTACTAAGAGTAAAGCTTACAAATGTTTGAACAAGACAACTAACAAAATCATTGAGAGCGCAAATGTGAAAGTTGATGAATTTTTTGAGCTAAATGATGAGGACAGCATGAGGAAACCTAAAGATTATAGTAAATTTGTTTACTGGGAAGAACCTGATAATATACTAACACAGATTCCTAGCATTACCATGCAATAGGGTAATGTCATCGGGCAACAAATAGCACAGACTGAGAATTAGGAAAATGTTGAAACAGAAGATCATGAACCAGAAGATAATGAACCTACAGAAGAAGATGATGATGGACAAAGAGTTGAACTTGTACTTGCTAAATATGCTAGAAGACACCATCCACGGAATCAAATCATTGGAGATAAAAGAGAAAGAATAATGACAATAAGTAAGTTTAGAAATAACACTTGTTTAATTTGTAAATTTGAGCCTAAGAATGTTAGAGATGCATTAGAAAATGAAGAATGGATTAATGCTATGAATGAAGAAATTGAGTAGATACAGAAAAATAAGACATGGACATTAGTACCGAGACCAAGTGATAAAAATGTCATTGGCACCAAATGGATTTTTAGAAACAAATTGAATGAAGATGGGAATGTAACTAGAAATAAAGCAAGATTAGTTTGCAAAGGGTATGTACAAGAAGAAGGAATTGACTACGGAGAAATTTTTACACCCGTTGCTAGAATTGAAGGAGTAATAATACTACTTGCATATGTTGCATATAAAGGATTCAAGGTATATCAGATGGATGTAAAGTCTACATTTTTTACTGGAATACTAGAAGAAGAGGTATTAATTGAACAACCTGAGGGCTTTTTTTATCCTGATTAGACACACATGGTATGTAAGTTACACAAAGCTTTATATGGACTGAAGCAAGCACTGAGAGCATGGTATGAAATATTGCATTCATATCTTATAAGTATTGGATTTATTAAAACAAGTGACAAAAACAATTTGTATTTAAAAGGAGGAAATGATGATAAGACACTTATTGCTTAAATATTTGTTGATGATATCATATTTGGAGGTTATGATAACTTATGCACTTCATTTTTTGATGAAATGAGGAAAGAATTTGAGATGTCGATGTTTGGTCAGATCAAATTTTTTCTAGGATTGCAAATTTTACAAAAGACTCCAGGTATCTACATTACTCAATCAAAATACATCAAGGAAGTACTAAAGACATTCAAAATGAAAGAATCAAAACTAGTCAGAACACCTATGGTGACAGGATGCAAATTGAAAAAAGAAGACAACACACCTAAAGTAAAGAAAACCTTGTACACATCTATGATTGGTAAATTGATGTATGTTGTTCACACAAGACCTGACATTGCACATGTAGTTGGAATAGTTGCAAGATTTTCTGCTAACCCCAGGGGATCACATATGACTGTTGTAAAAATAATTTTTAGATATCTGAAGAATACTAATGATTATGGACTATGGTATAAAAGAGAAGGAAAATTTGAATTGAAATTTTATACTGATGTTGATTGGGCCGGGAATATAGATGATAGAAAAATTACTACTAGTGGAGCATTCTTTATTGGAGAAAGACTAGTTACTTGGATAAGCAAGAACCAAGGATGCATATCTCAGTCAATTGCACAAGAAGACTATGTTGTTGTTGCTACAAATTGTTCTAACATAGAATGGATAAAACATCTGTTAAAAGGAATGAATGAAGAGATCATCAAACCAGTGATGATTTATTGTGATAATACAAGTGCTATAAATATTTCAAAGAATCATGTGATGAACACAAAGACAAAGCACATATCTATAAAATATCACTACTTGAGGGAACAAGTACAAGACAAAAAAGTAATATTGGACTATGTACAATCAAAAGAACAACTTTCCAACATATTCACAAAACCCTTATTGAAGGATACATTTGAGTACTTGAGGGGTATACTAGGGGTTTGTCCCTTGTCTATCAGTAACTAAGTTGATTAGGAGGTTGCATCAACCTACATGAAATCAGAATATCAATCATGTTGATGCAAAGCTAAACTGGACTAACATAGATATATCAATACATTGAAAGGTACCCACTGCACCAAAAATCAGAGATATTTTTTTGCCTACTAAAGAGCTGCATATTTATTTTTGGCATTGTTGTCAAAGGGAGAGATTCATGAAATATCAAGGGGAAAGAATTGATCAATGAAATATCTATCCACTAAAGGGAGAAAAGAGAAGGGGAGAGAAAAGACATATCTAATCTACAGAGAGATTCAAGAGTTGAAACGTCAAAACTGCAAGGAGAGGCTGCATGGTGAAATTTTTGTCTATACTGACATAGATTATATTCAAGCTAAGGAGAGCTACAGAATTGTTGTAGTTGTAGAACATAATTTTGGTATTTTTTGTATGGCATTTTATACTGCATATTTTATATTGTGTTTCCATCAATGCCAAAGGGAGAGATTCATGAACTACAACTGATTATATGTTTGAAGTCATTTGTCGATATTCAACCGAGTTGAAAAAGTGATGATAAACATAATCAGTTAATGTATTTTCATTGATGTCAACTTATTTGAGTATTATGATGGTGGAAAAAATTTGTTATGATTTCAAGATCTGGAACAAATAATTTTTATGAGGTCAGTAAAGAAGAATTATGTATACACCAAGAGACAATAATAACTGAGTAAAATATAGTGTATACTGAGTACATTGATAACCGAACAAGGGATCACCGACACAACATATTTAATACTAAGACCAAGCAATTAATTCAAATTGAGGCCGACTAGGATGTTGAGCTGGAAATTGATGATTTCGAGGTAAAAGATAAAGTTTTTTATTTGATCAAACGGTTATGAAAATTTAATAAAGATCAGATGATAGAGATTGAAACATGTTTTTAACACAACTACCGAGGAAGTATCAAGCAGGAAGATCAACGATGGAGATTAAGTGACAAGATCTTAAGGATAAAAATTAAATGAGATATGATGTCTATATAAGAGACAAGAGATTCATTTTGAAAACATACATGATACACCTGAAGTGCATACATGTGATTTTATGCATGACTGATCAAACTGGTTAAAGACAAAACCAAGCATTTTTTCTGTAGACATATCTGAGTGATAGATGAAAGAGGATTACAGAGCAGAACAAGTATGAAATATGAGATGATTTGAAGAAGTACAAATTGATCAAAGGTATTATGTACTTAGAATAGATCTGAATATCTGCAAATCAGAGTTGTATTTGAATCAAATCATTATTGTATCAGTTTAACCATTGTTACAAATAAATCTCTTAACCGAGTAGGATAGTGAAGTCCTTATTATAACATTCAGAGAATGTTGAGTGTTTTCTTGTTGACCCCATAGTGAATGCATGGTCAAAAGAGAACTATTAGTTATAAATCATCTAACCAGGTCACATTTGACAGTGTGCATTGTAACCTTTAACAGGGTTGGCTCTTCGTTGAGCTTACTTCAGAAGAGTGAAAATATTTTGGGTTACCGGTCCCAGGTGGTTTTTCCCTTAGCAGGGTTTCCATGTTAAAAATATGTGTGTCAATGTGCATGAATGTTGTGGATTGTTATTTTACTTTACACTTTATTTTATTGACCGAGATCGGTAATCATGGTATTAATTTATAGACACTCGGTAAACACTATTGATGAAAGTTTAAGTTTATAGAATACATTTTCCCTTAGCTGAGTTTTATATGATTGAATTTTTTGGTATACATCTGGAGAAATTTGGGACTGTATGATAATTTGTGAGGAAACTTTTTCTAACTAATTCACCCCCCAACCCCTCCCAGTTATTCTAACAATAGTCTAGTACTTGATTGTTTGAAAGGAATACAGCTTTTATTCAACCCTATTTTCCTCTGATTTAATATATCCCAATTATTCAATAATGGTGTTGAGTGTTTCTATAGCTTCTTTTCTTTTTTCAGGAGCATCTAGATCTCTGGGAGTAACCTGTCGTAATATTTTAAGGTCTAAATGAGATGGCATCCATCTTCTTAACAAATCTTTAAGCATAGGTTTATTCCTTTTGAAAGTATCCAACATGGTTAGTAAGATATGATATTCATGATATACCTCATCACATTTGTTGATCACTAGATCTACTCTGAAATAAAGAACATGTTCTAAAGTGTTGGAAATGGATTTTGGGTTCCCAGGCACTGCTTTTATCATTACATGGTCCTCTAACTTCTTAGATTGTGATCCCTAGAAAATAATTATAGCTTTATTTTTATCCTCATATTTTAAGATTTTAACTTCTTCCTACAATGCAACATTATTTAGATATAGTTCATTTATCACCTTGTTCATCTCAATTTCCCTTGTCTGAGAGAACTCAAACCTCTCATGTAGGTACTTGACTTGATCTTTATTAAAAAATTCCTTGTGAATTAACTCAATGGTTTGTATCATCCATTGTCTATACTATGGCCATCCCATCACTACCCTTTTCTAAATCAATCAATTTAGGCTTGTTGTCTCCTTTAAAACTTATCCACGTACCTAATATTTCTATGTTTGGGTTATATCCTGACCCCACAATTTTATCTTTTGAATCAAATTCAGCCACTAAGTTAGGGTTATCTTGTTTTCTAACCTGATAAAGTAAGAAAATTGCTTGAATGAAAGGCCTAGGACAATTAACATATTACTTTTCTTAATAAGTTCTCTAGCCTCTTCCAAGGTATAGTTGATTTCATTTAGCTTCATTTATTTGAGAAATTGATTTATAATCTCTTCATTTTGAGACTCTTCTACTCCCATCAATCTCAAATTCTTCTTTTCATTAAAATATCTCATCTTCAACTTCAAGAAAAAGTCCCTGAATTCTTGGGAATGCATGAATTCATCTTCAATAGTGAATCACATTGAGATGGCTTCCATTTCATCATCCATATCAAAAAGTTTGTCTCCTTAAATTGTTTGTGCCTCATATCCATAAATATATTCCTAATATACTAAAGGAGGGGAAGAAAGCTCTTCAGTTTCTTGTCGTAAATTTTTAAGAATTTATGTTGCCTCTTCAGATTCCCCAATTTCTTCCACTGAGCCATCAAGAAGGATCATTGGAGTGGTCTCCTTTTCCTTTTGCCTCTTAGGGGGAGAATATTCTGGGTCTGAATCACTGGTGATCAATTTCCTTCACCTCTTAAGTGGTTTTTCCTTCTCAAAGGATGACTCCTCAACAACTTTACCTGAAAAATTTTCAAAAACTCTGAGACGCAACTCCATTCTTCTAACCTCATTCTCTTGATCCCCATGAAACCTAGGAAATCCCTTCTTAAGTCTTCCTCTTATATCATTTCCAATATGTTCCTCTTCCTCCATTTTTCAACTACATTAGAAGGGTTTTCTAAGTTCCTGCCAATATTTTCTTACATATCAAATTGATGATTGTATAATTGAACAAAATATTTGACGTCCCTTTGGATCATAACATCTTCCTTCTCCTTGCTCCATCCTATAATTTATATTCAAATAATCTTGTAAATATTCTATCATGGATTAACCAACCTCCAATCCTCCACACCAAACTACATGGGGCATTAAATTCCCTTTCTTCCTAGGAGCATTTACTCCCTTTTCAAACCATAACATCTGCAATATGAATTACAATAAGGAAATTCATTCAGACACAAAAAAGGTAGCATGTGAGGCCTTTGTTTGCATCCATATACCCTTATCAAAGTATGATCTCCTTTTTAAATTACATGAGCCAAAGGGGGAGATTGATAATCCTTAAAGTTTTAGAAGTTGCCATTAGTATACAAGCAGACAGTTTTGGTCGGTCATGATCATCGAGTGATGGCACTCACCAAGCGATAGTAATCACTGAGTGTAGTGATCACCAAAAAATTTTGAACACCAAGCAGTATATCAACCAAGCACCAGTCTACAGAGACATCACCAAGCATCAGTACATAAAGACGTCACTAAGAACCAGTCTACAACAAGAGACAACATTTCACCGAAGAAAGTGGATCTCAACTACACATCAGCTAAAGAACTCTAATCTTTAAAATATCTTTTTTCTTAGTTGTATAACCGTTTCTTGTGGATCAAGAAAATCATTAATTATGGATTTAATTAATTAACTGATTGTATTCATGCAAACTATGACATTAAGGTCAAGTTGTGAACCTTTGATCTTAGAGTTTATCAAGAAAAGTGTGAAACCTAATTAGGTCAAAATCTTGTGTGTGTGTGTGTGTGTGTGTGTGTGTGTGTGTGTGTGTGTGTGTGTGTGTGTGTGTGTGTGTGTGTGTGTGTGTGTGTGTGTGTGTGTGTGTGTGTGTGTGTGTGTTTGTGTGTGTGTGTGTGTAATAATCAATCAAGAACATGGTTATTGTAGGCACCAAGGACACCTGTGGATCAGATAGAGATTTTCATGCACAAGGACAGATAAAGAAGAATCCAGTTATGAAGAACTACATTCAAGGCTACTGAGAAGAACAGGGGTATTATTCATCACAATGAGGTGATATATATTTTGAGAAATTAATGGATCTATAATCAGCAATTTGAGATTGCAGAAATCAAGTCATATATTTTTTACTCTCTAACAGTTATAGAAAATAGCAAAATCCTTTCACAAAGTGGACTTAACAGTCTTTATGTAAATCTCTTAACCAGGTGCACACATACATTGTGTTTCTGAAATCTCTTAACCGAGTAGAATTAACAAGTTTGACATGTTACTCCTAATAGGGTAAGATCATCATAAGTGATCACAAATTGTATCCCTAATAGGCACCTTCCATTCTGCAGATAGTGAAGCTTTGTGGGTTTCATCACCACCGCAGTTTTTACCTTCTAACAAGGGTTTATGCATTATGAATACTTGTGTCATGTGTAAATGAGTTTCATGAATGCTTCAATGTTTGTTTACATGCATTTACATTTATTCTATGATATTGCATGCATAAAGTAGAAAAGATACAATGGTCGATTATGCAAGTAATGAGTACTATGGTTTTATTTGTAAAAAATTTTAAGGGTACTGATTCACCCCTCCCCTCTCAGTACACACCCTTCCATTATTCCAACAATTGGTATTAGAGCTAGATCTCTTAGTTGGAAAAGTTTAATCACTTGAGAGAAAATATCTTACAATGGAAAGGTATAAGCTCGATAAAAATATTGAGAATCAGAAGTTGCAAATACAGATTCTCTTTGAGCAATAAAAAGAGGCAAGAAACAAAATGAAAGAGTTATTGGCTGAAAGAAAAGTCATGGGATCTAGCTACAATGAAACTAACTATCATGGAGAAGATATACCTGACCTATTTGATTCATCTGGATCTAGATCTTGTAGTACATTTGACACATCTGAAGGAACCATTGCAGATCTAGATGAAATCAATCAACATCTGACAAAATAAGTGAAAGTACTACAGATCAGTCAAGAGACACAAATGGTAAGAATGATTAATTTTATGAATAATGCAAGATAAGCTGAACAAGAAATAACTTTGGATATTGATGATAGGAGAAATATTACTGAAAACTTGCAAGAAAAATAATCTAATATATAGAGACTTACTGAACATCACCTTGAGATCACCAATCAAATAGTTCTTATGAGTCATGAGGCCAACCGAGTGAACATGGAACTTGCTAGAAAATTGGAAGCTATTAGTGAACTAAAAGAAGAAAATGAGAAACTGGAGCATGAATTAAATATTCAACAAAATCATAATGATATGATCAAGAAAGATGAAGAAAACACAAAAAGAATGGATGAATTTCTGAACAGACAAAGAAGACTCAACAAAAATATTGGTTTAGGGTATATCGAGCATGGAGAATCATCAAACCAAGCTGACAAAGGAATGTCTACAAAAATCCAAGACCAAAGTGTTAGGAATAATATTCCACAAGACAACTGAGAGGGGGGGTGAATCATTTGTGATATAGACTATTAAACTTTAAACTTCATAAACCAAATCTACAAATGTAAATGATAACACAGTAAATTCCAACACCATAACACAATATTTGTTGTCAAGGAAACCCAGTTAAAGGTAGAACCCTGATAGGAATTAACACCCACAAATAATGTACTAAGAGTATAGTATCCCTATTAAATATGTATCCATGTTAGGATCTTGTGACAACATTACAGTACATAGTCCCTGCTAGGAGATAGACCCTGTTAGGAGTCAAAAGAAATAGTAGGCACACTGCCCGAAGAAGGTTAAAGCCACCCTCAAGGATTCACAATCCAAACAAGTGTATAAATTAAATACACAATCCAGTGAACTGTCTTATAGCAAATATCTTTGCTTGGTCAGTTCCAATAAAGTATTCTTCTCTTAAACTCTTCTCTACATCCAGTAGTCAACCAAGCTTTGCAGCTTTCACTTCTCTTCTTTTCAATCTCTGTCACACCTTTTTAAAATAAATATCACTCATATATACCCTCTTACAATAATTCATTAGGTCGGCCAGTTAAGCTTTCCTAATACACAAATAATTAATTAGGACGGCCAATTAAGTCTTTCCAATATACAAATAATTGTTTAACCCCTTGCTAAGATACACACGGTGCCTATAAAGATTAAACATCATTTAAAGTCCATCAATTATGCTTCTAGATTCGCAATCCATGCTCATAATTCATTTTACATGCTACATGTCTGAAGTCAGCCAACAATTAGGTCTTCTTCATAATACATGCCACAGCTGACATCACCGATCATCAAACAACATTGAACTCAACCCCTTAGTCCAAAATATGTCAGTTTTCTACCAGTAAGCTTGCATCATATAAAAAATATTTGCCAGAAAGATATACCAGAAACACAGAGACCTACTCTGTCTAGAATCATAGTTATAGTCCAAAAACCAGTCTTCACCAAATCAACTATAACATCCACAATATGAAATATAAAGCCAAGAGAATAAGGTCAACACACATCCTTCTGCATAAATCCCACTTCAATTGTTCTAAATTATTCATACATTGTCCGTACACTTCTGCCAGTTAAGTAACTAGTCTGTAACCAAAACTAAAATCATCCAATAATCTCCCCCTTTGGCATTGATGGAAACATATGGTAAAATCCATATGCATCAACCCAAAAATACTCTCTCTCAATACAATCTTATCAATATCCTCATTAAAAATCTCTCAAAATAGTAGGGATTTTCACATAAATTCCTTCCCCCTTTGGCAGTAATGGTAAAGGGTGTCATAACTCATTTGTAGTCTTCTATAAGTTGTATCTTTTTCAAATCTTCATATCCATCAACCAGGTGCAAGATCATCCAAATGTACTACATAGTATTCTCCTGTGATCACTTCCTGTGAGGAGTAGATCCATACATCAAGTCTAGAGAATTATATAGCTCTGAGATCCACTGGACTGATGCATATCTGCATCATTTAATTACCACTGGGAGGGGCCACCACCCCAAGCATGCCTCTGAGATATTCAAAAGCATCTTTTGGCAAAGGTTTAGTAAATATATTTGTTATCTATTCCTTTGTGCTAATATACTCTAGTTTAATCTCTTTATCTACTACCTTCTCTCTCAATAAATCATACTTAATAAAAATATGTTTGGTCTTTGAAATGCATTATAGGATTTTTTGACATATTCATTGTGCTAGTGTTATCACAATGGATAACCACTGGTTCTTTAAAAATTATTCCAATGTCCTTCAGAATTTGTTTCATCCAAACAACTTGTGTACAGTTAATTGTAGTAACAACATACTCTGACTTAGTAGTAGATTGAGCAATACAGTTATGCTTCTTTCTCAACCAAGAAACCAATCTTTTTCCAAGTAAAATTGCACCCCCACTTGTACTCTTCCTATCATCCACATTACCTGCCCAATCAGGATTAGTATAAGCCTGAAAAGTAAAATCTTTTGATTTTTCATACCACAATCCATATTCTATTGTCTCTTTTAAATATCTAAAAATTCTTTTTACAGCAGCAAAATGTGTCTCTTTAGGATCTGCCTGATATCTAGCCACAATTCCAATTGCATTGGTAATATCTGGTCTAGTGTGAGTTAGATATTGTACACCTCCAATCATTGATCTATACTTTGTCTCAACAACACCTTGAGTCTCATCATTATTAGTCAGTTTGTTTCTAGTCACCAAGGTGTCCCAACAGGTTTACAATCTTCCATTCCAAGCTTTTTCAAAATTTCCTTAATATACTAAGTTTAAGTTATAAAAATTCCATTCTTACTCTGATTAATTTACAAACCAAGAAAAAATTTCATCTCACCAATCATTGACATCTCGAATTCATTTTCCATTTATTTAGAAAACCTTTTACTCATCTTCTCATTGCCTCTAAAAATGATATCATCCACAAAAACTTCTATAATTAAGATTCTATCTTCATCAGTTCTCAAATATAAATTAGTGTCTGCATTACCTTTTCTAAAACCAAGACAAAGTAGATATTTGTCCAGTCTTGTATGCCATGCTCTTGGTGCCTGTTTCAGTCCATACAGTGCCTTATTTAGTTTGCAAACCATGTTTTCATTATCTTTCAAAGGAAAACCATTAGGTTGCTCAATTTAAACTTCTTCTTCTAGATCACCATTCAAGAATGTTGACTTAACATCCTTCTGATAAACCTTAAATTATTTATGTGCAGCATAAGCAAGAAATAATCTCACAGCTTCCAATCTAGCAACAGAGAAAAAATTTCTTGATAGTCTATGCCTTCTTTTTGTTTATAGACTTTACATACCACTCTTGCCTTATTTCTTACCATTGTTCCTTCCTCATCCATCTTATTTCTGAAAGCCCATTTACTACCAATCACATTTTTTTTCTTAGGTCTTGGAACCAATTCCCAAGTATTTTTTTCATTATCTGTTCAATTTTTTCTTCCATAGATTTAGTCCAAGATTCATCTCTACATGCTTCATCATTAGTCTTTGGTTCAACTTGAGAAATCAAACAGATCTCATCTCTAGCTCTAGATATAGTCATCATACCTTTACTTGCATCACCAATAATTTAATCTTCAGGATGGTTCTTCTTAACATACCTTGGTGTCTTTAGTGTCTCAGTAGCTTCATTCTGTTCATCTTTAATCTCATTTTCAATCATCAAAGATTCTTCAGGTTTAGCAGTAACCTCCTTCATTTCTGTAATTTGACCACAGTCATACATCCTTTCTTGAATCTGAAATTTTTCATCTATTCTCACATTCATGCTTTCAATCAACTTTCTCAATCTCAGATTGAAACATTTATATGCTTTACTCTTAGTGGAATAACCAATAAATACTCCTTCATCACTTCTAGCATCAAACTTTGCTATCTCATCATCTCTCTTGATATAACATTTACTACCAAATATTCTAAAATATTTTACAGTAGGTGTATGATCAAACTATAATTCATAAGGAGACTTACTTGTACCTTCTCTGATCTGAATTCTATTTAGGGTGTACACAGCAGTCCCAACTGCTTCTCTCCAGTGAACATGTGACACATTTCCTTCCAGCAATATAGTCCTTGCCGCATCTAATATACTTCTATTTCTTCGTTCTGCTATCCCATTCTATTGTGGAGTTCTGGGGGCTGATGTCTGCTTGTATATTCCATGTTCTTCATATTATGTATTAAATATCTCTAATGTAAACTCTCCTCCTCTATCTGATCTCAAACACTTTATCTTCAAACCAGATTCATTCTCAACTTTTTTCTTTAAATAACTTGAATTTTTCAAATGCTTCAAATTTTTCTCTCAAGTATGTAACCCACATCATTCTAGAAAAGTCATCAACAAATAGTATAAAGTACCTTTCACCATAGTATAATCTTGTTCGTGTATGACCACACAAATCTGTATGCACCAACTCCAACTTCCCTTTTGCTGAATAAGCTTTTCTTTTGAAGGTGCTTCTAGTCTTCTTCCCCATAACACACTCTCTACACATAGTGTTAGATGGATTTACAATTTTAGGTATATCTATTACTGCTTTTGTCATACTTTCCTTTATAATGCTATCAAAATTAACATGACAAAATCTTATGTGCCATAACCAACTGTCATCAACCTTTGCAATAAAAAAAGAAGCTTCATATGTGTTCATTTAAATACATTACCTCTAGATTTAGTACCAGATGCAATCAAGTCTCCTATTTTACTTCTGATAGAGCATTTCCCATCAATGAATTTTAATTGACAACCCTTTTCTACTAACTTTCCAACACTCAACAGATTATGCTTAAGTTCATCAACAAGTAATCCATTGTCAGTGTTAGTCTTTCCATCCAAAGAAATAGATCCAACTCCAATAATAAGCTTAGGAGTATTGTTACCAAATATGAAAACGCCACCATCATGTCTTTTCAAACTCACAAATTTGTTTTTATCTACAGTCATATGATGTGAACAACCACTGTCTATAACTCATTCAGATTTATTTTTAACTCGGGATACTAAGGCTTTTTCTTCATGCATGGGTTCATCATCCTTAATAGAAATAAATCCAAATTCAATTTAGTCACCATAATGATCATCAAATATACCCTCACTATCATAATATCATTCCTTGTCTTTTGAATACATAGACTTGAAAAACTTAGGTTTGTACTTTGGAACTCTTGTAGGACATCTAGATTGAAAATGACCAATCTTGTTACATGAAAAACATTTCAAAGGTAATTTTCCTTCAAACTTTCCCTTACCTCTCTTTTTTCTTCTAGCAATCAGTGCCACAAATTAATCTAGCTTTCTTTCTTCTTCTTGTATCTATTCCCATTCATCAGCATAGGCTCCAAGTTCTTCCCTTAGGTCATTACTATTGGTGCTTGCATTTCCCTATAAGGTCTTTTTGTTCTTGTGCACGGTTGCCTTGAATGCTAACTCAACTTTAGGTAAAGTGTCTCCCAATTCTGTGGCCTCAAATATAGTAAGCTTTCTAATCAACATCTCTTTGGTGAAGTTCGGTGTTAAAGGTATAATCTCCTCTATAGATTTTACTTTGGTTCTATATGCAGGTGTTAAACAGCTGAGTATCTTTGCAATCACTTCTTCCTCACTGTAAGTACCTCCAAAGTTTCTAATACCAATAACCACTTCAGTAATTCTCTGTCCATATGCCCTAATGTTCTCATTTTCAGTGATTCCATCTTTTTCTTCTAGTTTTTTAGCTTTGCCTATTTTGTAAACTTGTCTCCAATATATAATGCTTCCAATCTTCTTCAGATCTCATGTGCAGAATCCAAGTCCTTTACTTCAGTGAATTCTCCTTTTGAAAGTGCGCTGATAAAAGATTCCCTTGTAACCATATTACATGAAAATAGCTTCTTTTCATCTTCAATAGCTTTCTCTAACTCATCCTTAGCCGCTATATTTTCATTCTTCTTTTTGATCATCCAGTAATCAATTCCCAGACATAGCAAATGTGCTCTCATCTTGTTCTGCCAACCATCAAATTTTTTAGGATCAAACTTTCTCTCTAAGGACCACAAGCTCTGATACCAATTATTAGGAATAACAGTCCACAAGACAACTGAGAGGGGGGGTGAATAAGTTGTGATATAGATTATTAAAATTTAAACTTTATAAACCAAATTTGCAAATATAAATGATAACACAATAAATGCCAACACCCTAACACAATATTTTTGTTGAGGAAACCCTGTTAAAGGTAAAACTGTGGTGGGAATTAAAACCTGCAAATAATATACTAAGAGTATAGTATCCCTATTAAAATATTTAGCCATGTTAGGTGCTTGCTACAACATTACAGTACATAGTCCCTATTAGGAGATAGACCCTGTTAAGAGTCAAAAGAAATAGTAGGCTCACTACCAAGGAACACTACCCGAAGAAGGTTAAAGCCATCCTCAAGGATTCACAATCTGAACAAGTGTATAAAGAAAATACAAAATCCAGTGAACTCAATGAGTTGTCTGATAGTAATTGTCTTTGCTTGGTCAGTTCCAATAAAGTATTCTTCTCATAAACTCTTCTCTACATCCAGTAGTCAACTAAGCTTTGCATATTTCACTTCTCTTCTTTTCAATCTCTGTCATGCCTTTTCAAAAGAAAAGATCACTCATATATACCCTCTTACAACAATTCATTAGGTTAGCCAGTTAAGCTTTCCTAATACACAAATAATTAATTAGGTCAGCCAATTAAGGCTTTCCAATATACAAATAATTGTTTAACCCCTTGCTAAGATACACATGGTACCTATAAAAAGTAAACATCATTTAGAGTCCATCAATTATGCTTCCATATCTGCAATCCATGCTCACAATTCATTTTACATGCTACATTTCTAAAGTTGGCCATCCATTAGGTCTTCTTCAGAATATATGCCACATCTAATGTCACCAGTCATCAAACAACAATCGAACTCAACCCATTATTCCAACATATGTCAATTGTCCACCAGTAAGCTTACATCATCTGAAACATCTTCGCCAGAAAGATATACTAGAAACATAGAGGACCCGCTCTGTCAAGAATCAGAGTTACAGTCTAGAAACTAGTCTTCACCAAATCAACTGTAACATCTACAATATGAAAAAAAAAGCCAAGAGACTTTAGGAATAAGGTCAACACACATCCTTCTGCATAAATCCAACTTTGATCATTCTGAATCATTCATACAGTGTTCGTACAGTTCTTCCAATCAAGTAACCAGTCTGTCCTCTCCACAGAAATATATGTTGACATCAGTGAAAAAACATGAATATCAACACCATGATCAGTAACCAAAACTAATATCATCCAATACAAAGAATTGTTCATGCAATCACTATGGAAAACCAGGCCACACATCAAATTTTTTCAAGAGTCAATCAAAAGGTATTCCTAATACTACTTCTACATTCTTAGGTAATTTTTATAACTGTAACAAGCATGGACACAAAGCACATGAATGTAGATCTAAGCTGAACAAACCAAAGAAGAAATCTTACATGGAAAAACATTGTCCTACTTGCAAAAAGCATGGCCACACATTTCATGAATGTAGAAAAAAGATAAAGCAAGTTTGGAAATCTAAAGTGTATGCAATGAAAATACTTGCAGCTGTATAGCAAGTCTAAACATGCAAACACAAGATATACTAATAAATTAAAGCATGTAAAGAACTTGAAACACAACTATATTTTCACTAGAACCTCTGATGAGCTAAAACAAGTGCACCCAAGACTTGTTTGATTTACTCTTAGAGATTTTTGTGGGTGTGCTCTCCCAACACAATGCAATAAAATCCCACTATGATGCAAGCTAGATGATGGTGAAGGGATTGAGGACAAGTATGAGGAACTTGCCCCAAGCTTCACATGATGAAGATTGAGAA
>MU225616.1:947384-980615 GCA_018584345.1 Thuja plicata | reverse complement strand
ATTCTCTAACCAGTTACTCTCACACTAGTTACTCTAGTTCTCATTAGTTCCAAATGAGGAGTGAGGCCTCCTTTTATGGAATTGACATGAAAAATGAAGGGCTGAGATTAAGTGGTGGAAAATGAGTAGCTAGGATTAAAGGTTAGGTAGGGTTTTGGTGGGAGTGAAGGAGATTAAGAGGCAAAAGAAATGAGTGGCTAAGATTAAGAGGCAAAAGAGAAAGGAGTTGACTTTTCAAGGGGAGGGAATAATAATTTAAAAAATTCACATGTGTGTGCAAGTGATTAAGGCTAAAATGGGTTTATTTACCTTTTAAGTGTGATTAGGCTGAATTTAGCCAAAAGCAAGGAGAAGTAAGATTTAAATTTAATTTAATTTAATTTAAATGAGGTTTAGAAGAATTTTAGAGAAAATGGAGGGATTAAATAAATAAAATTTATTTAAAAGAAATATGGAGGAAACATATATTAAAATAAATTTTTAATATATTAGGGATAGTATTTAAATTAAATTTAAATACAAGGTGATGAATTTATTTAATAAAATTAAATAAATATTCGAATATAACAAATATAGTTAATCTATAAGAATTAACTTTATTGTTATAGGAAATATTAATTAAATTAATATAGAAATGAAAAAGGACAATTTAGGGTGTCTACATAAAGAACAAGATAATGCATATCAACCGAGAAGAGTCGGTAATACATATGTTTGGAATTACAACACATGGGTAAATTACACAACATGTGGTAGATATGGATATATCATTGCTAAATGTATGAGGAAATGCATAAGAAGATCTAGAAACTGGACTAACCCTGGAATGGCATGCTTACACTATCATAAGGTTGGACACTTAAGTAAGGATTATAGAGACCAAGTGACAGATTCAAGCACTTTTGCAAATGGAAATACTATTGAAGACATCACAAGAATGAGAAATCAAATGTGGAGGAGAGCTTCAAACAATGATAATGTTGGACCAAGCGCTACAATTGGTGACACCTCATCTAATGGATCGGGTGATTCCACCACCCCCACCTAAGAAATATAAGTAAGTATGGAACTGCGCACTACAAAGCTATATTTTACATCAGTTCCTATATTCATTAAGAATATGTTAAATTAGCATGAATGAAGATGCACTATGGTATTGTATGTTATGTTTTGTGATCTAATCTGTTTGGTCAAATATGAACCGAGAATAAACTACACATCGGTGAACATGTGAAACAACAACTGAGTTGTTGCCATGTTTCGAGCATTATATACTCACCGAGCTAAAGACTTTGGTGATTTGACTGAGCATATCCATTATTTCAACCAAGTGTTCAGTGAATCATTTAAAGCACTCACTTAGGGTATTTTTCTATAAAAGGGGAAACATGAACTCATTCGTTCACCAGTGTTAAAGAGAAAATTGTAGAGCAAAGAAGAGAGATTCAAAGCGATTACATTGTAGAGCGATTCACAACACTTTCAAAGCTACTTCAACTAATTCCAATTATTCACAGCAAACATCCAAAGAGTATCTAGACTTACCAAGTTAAAAGGTTTTTTGTGAAGAATCCCTAAAATTAATGAAAAATGGCATCCACTTCATGAACCTCAAAGATCAAGATGGAAAAGGACAATATGGTTGTTCTAATAAAGAACTCAACCTATGAAGAACCTAACTACAAGTTCTTCCCTGAGGTTTCTACTCAACTCAGTGAAAAGGGAGCATTTTGGAGTATCACACCTAGGGTTTTACTGGTTGAAGACATCCATGCATACATCCATTGAAAAAGTTGTAGAGATTAGAGACTTTGAGCTTGAGAAAGCTTATCAGAAGCTATGCAAGAAAGATAACCTAAATGATGAGTACAAGCACATTGAAGTGAAAGGATTAACCAATGCCCTACTATTCCCAGAATACTTCAAAATAGAATGGATTCACATTGTGCTCATTCGAGTTCATGATGGAAAGATGTGGTTAGATGAACCAAATAAAACCACAAAAGATGTGATTCATGCAGTAACTAGTTACCCAATAATCGAGAAGGAAAAATCCCCAAGGCACCCTGGACACCCCAAGATTGAAAAGCTAACTGGATTCATATGGGACGACAAAGGTTTGAAAGTCAATTGAATCACCGACCCTGAAATGAAATTTTGTGCATATGTGATTTGATAAAAACTATTTCAAGAAAGAAGAATGAACAACGTTTCTTGTGGAGTAGTCGACACTGCATACAAGATAGTAAAGAAAGGTGTTCAACTTGATCTAGCTAAGATGTAGCTTAAACAAATAGAAGAAAACATGAGAACAATTAGATCAACATGATCTAATACATGTAATTTTAGTTCCCTACTAATGTGCACATTCTTTTACTTCAAGAATTTCTTTCCTTCTGTCGGTAATGTCACTAGGGAAACCAACCGACCTATCACAGCATGGATTAGTGATTACATTAAATCACTAGGAGATAATTTCATACCACTCTTGGATGCATACTTTACTACATTAAAGAATAGGATGCAGAAGAGGATGAGAATCCCTTCCCATGTGGTTAAAAAGTACAAAGATGAGATATGCTTTGTAGTTGACAGTGACACAACACGCATCAAACCTTCCAACTGAAGAACTGCATGGTTACCACCATTGGATTATGAAATTGATATAGATCTGGCTATAAGAGCTATTGAATCCCTACTGAATGAACTAGTTGACAAACCTATAAGAAGATTTGGCACATACAAAGAAGCCAAGTCAAGAATAAAGACTGGTTTAGTAGTCAAGAAAATAGGAAAGAAGAAAACACAAATGGTGAAATAACTTAAAGAGAAACTCATGGTAACTGATGAAGAGTTGGAAAAATCAATAGAAATCACAGAGGGATAGTCACCTGTCAGTGAAAGCAAAGAGTTAAGTGATTCAGAGTCTATATAATCGGATGCAGAGCCACCAAAGGCCAAGAAAACAAAAGTTACTAATATAATAGTTGCATCTAGAACAAGGAGAAAAACAACAAAGGTAGACTCACCACCATTGAAGAAAGGCACAATAAAAAAATATTAGAAAAGAAAAGCCTCAACCAAGCAACTAGCACCTAGACAATAAAAGAGATGTGTAAGAGGAAGAGAAGACAAGGATGATAATAAAGAAGTTGAGAGAGAGAAAAGAATCCAAGCAGAAAAGGTGAAAATACCAAAGACAATTAATGAAATTGCAGAGTCAATTGTCAACATAGGTAGTATACAACATCATAAGATTAGACAATGGGGAACTCTATCTATGGAGGATCTGAACAAAATAGAAGAGGTAATCATTAAGATGATGGTAGCTTACAAATATGTATGTCTACAATTTTGAATCATATTCCATAAGAACTACAAGATAAGATATCAACTAGGTGGACATATGGATTGCACATGGAGAAATAGATGCAGGGGAAATCCTTAGTTCCATTCATGCCCAACTCCACAGTTGAATAAATTGACTCAACAATGAAGGAATACACAAAGAATGTTTCTGCAAAAACCAGAGCATACAAAGTATTGTAGAACAAGCTCAAAGATATTGACATAGAGAGAAATAAGATTTGGACTCAAATATTTAACCCACCCGAATAGGTACTAGCTATAATTGAGACTTCTCACACCAAGGAGAAGGAGGCCACACCAATCCTCCAGCACATTTTCATCAATGATGCTGAGGATTTCAATCCCATTAACTTAACCACAGAAATAAGTAAGGTCATGGATGATATTCCTCAAATATTACAATCATTAGGGGAAACACCAGACATAACTATACAAGATATAACTCATGGAGATTCTAATGATGATGCCAAGGCTAATGAAGATGTCACTAATTCCACTGAGCCAACAAATGAAAAGGATACTACTAATTTTTCATAGGCACTTGTACCAAGTAATATGCCTTTATTGATGCAAGCAATCAATATAATGACTAAATCAAAATAGACAACACCTGAGCCTGAAGAAAACATACCAATGGACAAAGGTGAGGAGCAAGGGGATAAGAAAAATACCAATGCAGAGGACAAACCGAGTGATGCACCCATCGAGGAAAGTGGAAAGGCAGAAAAGGTTGCAAGTCAAGAAAAGGTTGAAGTAGAGATTCTACAACCAAATAGCAGGTACAGACTGAGCAACCTAGCCAAGGAACCACACCTCCCAACCAATCAAGGACAAAAACCAAGCAACAAAAGGCTCTTTCTATAGTACCCCATTCTCATTTTGTTAGCAACATTCAGAAGAACAAGAAGAAAAAGAAGATTAAAGCACTCATCACACTTGATGAGATCATAGACATACCTAACTGTGATCCAAGAACACTTGATCCTAAGTCACTGAAAAGATATGGGGATCTATGAAAAATAAAAGCACTATAAGACAAGCTCAAAATAGAACAAAAAAATATACAAATCCTAGAAATAAAAAAGGAGATTCTATTGCAAGTAGTGCCTGACACCCAGATTGATCAAACTGCACCCATCATTGATCAACTTGCAATTCTAACTGAGGTAATCACACAACAAAATGTAGACACCGAGAATGTCATTGAGGAACGATCAGAAGAGAAGTGTCACTACAAACTCACTAAGAAAATCAGCCAAAAAGTGGTAGAGAATAAGGTGAAACTTTCTGAACTAGTAGCTACACTAGAACCTGTTATTTCAAAAGTAATTACATTATTTCAAAAAATTTGCACTCTAGAGAACTTCACTACCGAGCATAGTGAACAGATAGCTAAGATAGATGAATATCTACAAGCTAGTGCACTAAGTCTACAAACTGAGCCAAATGCATTCCAATTGCATTATGAAAAGATTATAGAATCTAAATGGTTAAGACTTGAATTGAAAAAGGTAGAAATAAAAATCAAAGATGAAGTAACTAAGCTATAGGAAATGTTACTACTGAATCTCACATTGTTATTAACACACATGACTATGGAAAAGACTCTAATTTCCACCCCAGAGATGTTAGTCACAGAAATAATATATAACATGCATGCTCAAATCACTTTGGAGAAAATGACCCTAGGACACTTGAAGGAGAAATGGGAAAATCTGATGGCATCCATTCAGCAATCTCATTCACACATTTTTGACAAGCTATAAATTATACATCTTTATCATTACTTTCAAAAAAAGGGGGAAACATGTACATACATTGTATCTATATACCGAGGCATGCACACAGGAGGAGTCATTGTAAAAGTACGACACTTGGTGTATATACTGTACATATCAATTTTTTATACTAATGCCAAAGGGGGAGATTAATAATCCTTAAAGGATCAAAAGTTGTCATTAGTATACAAGCAAATATTTTTGGTTGGTCATAATCACTGAGTGACAGCACTCACCAAGCGACAACATTCACCGAGCACAGTGATCACCAAAATGTTTTGAACACCGAGAAGTATATCAACCAAGCACCAGTCTATAGAGACATCACCAAGCATCTATACATGAAGACATCACTGAGCACCAGTCTACACTGAGAGACAATATTTCACCGAAGAAAGTGGATCTCAACTATACGTTAGCTAAAGCACATTAATCTTTAAAATAACTTTTTTCTTAGCTGGATAACCATTTCTTGTGGATCAAGAAAAGTGTTAATTATGGATGTAATTAATTAACTAATTGTATTCATGCAAACTAGGAGATCAAGGTCAAGTTGTAAACCTTTGATCTTAGAGTTTATCAAGAAAAGCATGAAACCTAATTAGGTCAAAATCTTGTATATATAGATGTAATAATCAATCAAGAACATGATGATTGTAGCGAACAAGAACATCTATGGATCAGACAGAGAGTTGCATGCACAAGGACAGATAAAGAAGAATTCAGTTATGAAAAACTACATTCAAGGCTACCAAGCAGAACAGAGGTATTATTCATCACAATGAGGTGATATATATTTTGTGAACTTAATCGATCTGTAATCAGCAATTTGAGATTGCAGCAATCAAGTCATATATTTTTTTACTCTCTAGCAATTATAGAAAATAGAAAAATCCTTTCACAAGGTGGACTTAACAGTCTTTATGTAAATCTCTTAACTGAGTGTACACATACATTGTGTTGCTTAAATATCTTAACCAAGTAGACTTAACAAGTCTGGCATGTTACTCCTAATAGGGTAAGATCATCAGAAGTGATCACAACTTGTATCCCTAACAAGCACCTTCCATTCTGCAGATAGTGAAGCTTTGTGGATTTCATCCCCACCGTAGTTTTTACCTTCTAACAAGGGTTTATGTGTTATGAATACTTGTGTCATGTGTAAATGAGTTTCATGAATGCTTCAATGTTTGTTTACATGCATTTACATTTATGCTATGATATTTAATGCATGAAGTAGAAAAGCTACAATGGTCAGTTATGCAAGTAATGAGTACTAAGGTTTTATTTGTAAAAGTTTTTAAGGGTACTGATTCACCCCTCCCCTCTCAGATCACACCCTTCCATTATTCTAATAGAAGATTTTTGCTAAATAAATCTACAGGTTGTTCATGACCTTCCTCATTTTTTTGTAACATGACAGCTGCAAATGTGTAATATGATGCAAAGGAAAAAATTTGAAACAATTTTGAGAAGTCTAGAGACTTGAGAAAAGGGGCATCTTTTATTGCTTTTTTAATATTTGTGAATGCTTCAAGGGATTCATTGGTCCATTTAATCTCCGCTCCCTTCTAGAGAATTTTTACAATTGGCTTCACAATCTCAGAAAAATTTGACATAAAGCTCATAACAAAATTTATTTTCCCAAAGAATGACTAAATATCCTTTACTCTTTTAGGTATTTGAATCTTATCTATAGAAAAAATCCTTTCTGGTTTTATCCTCACACCTTCTTTAGATACAATGTGTCCTAATAGTTTACCTTTCATAACTCCAAAATGATATTTTTAGGATTAAGAGATGCACCATATTTTAAAGCTCTTAGAAAGATTTTCTCTAAGTGATTGGAGTGATCTTCTGCCTCTTTTTAATAGGTTGTTAAATCATCCTAATAAAATACCAAAATGAAATAAATTAAACCTTTTAATGCTACATCTATATCTCTTTGAAAAGTGGCTCCATCATTAGTGATTCCAAAGGGCATCCTAGCATACACATATTTTCCCCATGGTGTTGTAAAATTTGTCTTATATTGATCTTCTTCTTTGACCTTTACTTGGTTGTATCCTCAAAATCCATCCATCATGGATAACAGTTCATTTCCTATCACCTTCTGTAGAAAAGCTTCCATATTAGGCAAGGCATAATTATCTTTTAATGATGACACATTAATATTTTTTAAATTTACATAAAGCCTTATATCACCATTTTTCTTTCTAACGGGTACCAGGTTGAACGTCCATGTTGAATGTCTGATTGGTTTTATGATCCCTTCATTTCTCATCTTTATTAATTCCTCTTTCATTTTTGGATCTAATGTTGAGTTTATAGGCCTATGTCTTTTCCTAAATGGGATTTCATCTAGCTTTAAAGGTATTTCATGTTGGAAGAGGTCTTCTTAGTAACCCCTGAGGTCATCATATGACCAAGTAAATACATGTTTGTATTTCCTTAATAAATTTACCAAACCCAATCTAAGTCTAGGAGTAAGCTTCTTCCCAATAAAGAGTTCTTTATGAGTGTGATCATTTTCTAAATTTATTTTCTCTATATCACCATTATTTATAGGGTTTGAGTCAATTTCAATCTGTCCTTATTGTCAAAATTCCTTTCCAATGCAACTAACCCTTTTCAAATTTTGTTGGTCTTCAATTGTATAGTTTATTTTTCCAAATAGAACATCCTCACCTTCTTATTTTTCTACATATGCATTCCAATCAATTTGTTGATCTTCATATCGATCATTACATGTGAGAAAATTGATTACACCTTGGTCATCTTAAAAAACTTGCCAATTCTACACATTGTCTGGTATTATTGGCCTTGTTTTAATTTCTACTTGAGTTATTTCATCAAAATGAATATCATTATGTCTGACTACCAAATTTTCTATGAAATTAGCTAATATTTTCTTTGACCTATCAATCCAATTGACTGCAAATGTAACAAAAATTTCTATATAATACCAAACTTCATTCATGTAACATCTTAATTTTGGATTTTTAGTAACAAACTTATTTTTAACTTGTGATACAATCAATTCTTAATCACCATAAACATTTAGTATCTTTATCCCATGCTTACTTGCAATTTTAAGACCTAAAAAAAGAGCCTGATATTCTGCCACATTATTAGTACCTTCTTTACTACATGCACCATCAAAATGCATTTTCCATATCAATTCTTTATTCTTCTCAGCATGTATTCTAATTTGTTCAGTATTCGACATAGTAGGTTTAGTAATACTTACCTAAAAATTGTTCATGTTTGTATAGAAAAAACATATCATTTGATCTAGATCCACATCTTTAATAATATAAGTTGATCTAGGTTCTCTGTCCATTCTTATCTCCCTACCATTCAAAAGGATAGTCATATTTGACAAATCCAACTGAACATGTCCTCCTACCAAGTTAGACCATTGCCTAGATAAGAGCATTCCATAATTTGCAGGCACTTCAACCAATGTAATACCAGGCTTATAGGATGCATCAAGACATGTTGGTAGTTTAAATTCAAGATCCTTCATAATTATGACAATATGTACTGATCTTTTATCCATAGAAAAGTACTTCCCATAAGTGGTATCCACTTTCATACCTAGCTCTTTCATGACATCCAAAGGAATAATATTTATTGTTGATCTTGAATCTATCATAAAGTTCTTAACTAGTTTATTGTCAATCAATAATTTCAAGTAAAAAGGATCTACTTGAGTAGGATACTTAGTCACAGAAGTACCTAAATATACCACTGGAGGATCTTCAGCAATTTTTTGTTATTTAATACTTTCTTCACCCACATTAGATAATATTCTTATCATTTCATTCTTATAATCAGGAAATTTCATAATTTCAAGCAAGGGGACAGAAATCTTTACTTGGGACAGCGTGTTAGACATAAAATAATTACACTTTGAAACATGCTTACCAATTGTCTTCTTATCCATGGGCTTTGTCAATTTGGGAGCTTCTACATGTTTAATCTGATTCAGCATCTCTTCCTTTCCCTTTTTAAGATTTCCAATTTTACCATTATCTCACTTAGGTACTTTTACAAATATCCCTGCAAGCTCCCCTTGATCAACATTCACTATCTTGTTCCTTAACTAATAATTTCTCCTAGCTTGCACTACTACTGCTATGGTATAAGATCTTTTTCATCCTCTGCCAATTTCCTCAGTGTAGGAATATCTTCATCATCTAAAAATACTTGTTGCACACTACATTATTGATTTATCCTTCTTGAATGAACATCTAATATTTCATCATCAGAATAATCATCATGTCTCCCCCATAATGGCTCAGAAGATATTTCATTTCCTGTCATTTATTGATTATCATTCTAATTTTCATCTTCTAGCAAAATTTGAACAATCACACATTTCTCAAGTGCACGGAGTACACTACAAACATCACACCATGGGTTATGCTTAACCATATGTTTATTCCTTCTCAAAGGATCATGATTCTCCTTGATATTACTTGGCTTCTCAGGTCTACCATTCTTCCAATTTGTATTATAAAGCATATCATGAATTCTAAGCTGATCATTTTTATAGGTTGGTGGCCTTTCATTTCTATTTTACCTTACCTTCATATCCTTAAGCATTTCCATTATTTTCTTCAGATAATATTTCTTAGGGGCTCTTGGATTATACACTTTTGAATCATTTCTTTTTCTTACTCAGTCAGAATCTTTTCTATTGTTTTCAATAGTAGTGGTAGTTTTGAAAGCCTGTTGTAGGGTTGTTGGCCTATGTGACCTAATTTCATAATGAGTCTTACTATCAAATTCACTTAGATAGAAATAAATCAAAAATTATTCAACAAGCTTTATATCCCTTGGTATTTTGTTAAGTAATTTTTTAAACCTCTTGTTGAATTATGCAACTGATTCATTGAAATTATTTTTAATGCTAGTCAATTCATGAGAAGCAAAAGATGTATCATTATGATCCCCAAATTCCTCAATAAAATGTGTTACAAAATATTTCCAACTAGAAATTGATCCATCAAGAAACCCTCTGTACCACTCACCAGAGTCTTCAATTAGAGACTGCACAAATAATTTCATGAATAAATCTTCATGGTGAACCTCAAATTCTTCAATAGTGTTTTTCATATTTATCACATGTTTCTCAGCAGATTTTTTTCCATTTCCAGTAAAATTTGAAATGGTTGTCCTCGATTCATTTTGAATTGGGTGTGGATATCCTACTATTCCACTGAAATCCAACTACCTATATCTTTCAATAACAACAAGTGCCCTAAATCCAGCATTAAACCCACCAGAACTATTCATTCTTACCACATGATTCTGGTGATTAGCATTTCTGGCATTCTACATTCTATTGTTCTGACCACCATTGTTTCATTGTCATGGGTTTCCACCATTATTCATTCCTCCATGGTTTGGTTTCCTTGGTTGATCATTTCTCTCATTTTCATTATTTCTATCCCTAGTATTTGGTTCAAACAATGGATTAACATGACCCATGTTAAAAAAATTATCACCATTCTTTCTATAAGGAGGATTATATCTAGGTGTCCTCCCTTCTCTAACTCCTTCCCTTATCATCTCATCTCTTATTGTTTCATCTCTATTTTTCATTTATTTTGGTGAAGAGAGTGCATCCCTTTCATGTATTCCCAATTTCTCTAATATCTCATATGGTTGCCTTCTAAGAGCTCTAGCCATTGTCTCATATTTTGAGCCCAAGTTGGCCATTTCATGGATGAGGGCATCCCACTACTTATCCTTTTCCTCTTCCTCTTTTTCTTCATAAATTTTTTCATTCTGAGTATTATGCTCTTCCATGCTTATTCAAGAAAAGGGATTAATCATTACTTGCAGGACTATGATGACTCAATGATGGGGGTTCCTCTTCATCGAATACTCTTATTTTCCTATCAGGAAAATTCTTAAAACCTATAAATATAATTATTGATGTTGAACTTTTTGTTTTTATTCTTCTTAGGAATTAACTCAATATACTCATTATTTCCTTTACTGAGGGATCTCTTCCCCCACATGTATTATTTTGATAAATATCTAGAGATTTTACTTACTCTTTTACAGGACAAAATTTTGATCATGAACTATTTTCGAGTCGCCACATCTTTTCAAGGAAAATATTGTTTATTGTCTTCTAGATTCTTCGTTCCAGTAGAGTAATTTATAAACAAAGATTTTGACAAGATGTCTCCCCAGTAGAGTTTCCAATCTATTGGGTGACTCAGATAGGGTAAACTGAACAATCTAATCTTTAGAAAATTAAAACCAGAGCTTCTAGCTAAACATCAATAATATTTTTATGAACAAATCCCCAATAGATTTTCCAATCTATTAGTTCCCAAATCAATAGATTGGAAATCCTATGAACTTGCCTACTTAATTATGGGATCTTCCAAATGACTTGGCCAATCAATAGGAGTGATCAATTATGATCCTCCTCTGCTACACTTTAGGCTCTGCAGAATCAAGGCGGGTGGGCCTATACCTCAACCTTAATCTATTGGTTGGAGGCCTTTTATAGAAAATATAATTTATATAAAACTTGAGTGGTCTGTCAAGATGGAAAGTGAATTCTTGAGAAAGATCAAATTTTATTATTTAATCACTGACTTCTTGCTTGTTTTGTAAATATGAAACACTAATTAAAATAGAGTTGATATTTTGGGGATATCCTAAGAGTATGAATAATTTGAGCAATATTATTACTCACTTTATGATATTTGATAAGACCAATGCCTTTCTCCCAAATGGTCTATAGAGTCCTTCCAATTATCCTAATGTACAATCCTGTGAGATGAATGGATATACTCTAATCCACCATCAACCAACCAGAACTAACAATGTTGATAATTATTAAGTTTATACACTTATCAGTCCAAGTGAAATTGATTTCTGCATGAGAAAACCAATCAGACAAGAGATGGGAGGAAAGAAATCTCACAAATTCCCTTGATAATAAAATAATTTTGACTTCAACAATATTTTACTTTAGCATCAATAGTTGGCTAACGATTTAAAACCAATAATCATAGAAGACCAGTTCAAACAGAAGTAATCTTCAAGCTTCCAAAAATGGACAAAAAATAGAGGTATTCATATTAATATCAAAAAGATGAGTTCATAGCATCTTTCTTTCAATTGTATTCCATTCCATCTTTAATTCCTCTCAAAAATTCTATCTATGTCCCCTTTTAAAATTGTCTTGGTATCCCTATTTTATACAAAATGAAGGGATGTGACAAGCTTAGGACCATTTCAAAATGTCCCTTATAAACTATAATCCTAATGCTAACAACTTAAGCCTTCAAAATTATAATTAAAACTTATCAAAATAATAGCACATGATTAAAATTGATGGAAGAAATTAATCAGAAACAAGATCATCACCTTCGGATATCTTGACAGGAACTTTAACATGTATTTCAAACAACCCTAAATACTTATCAACCCAACCTAAAATTTTTGCATGTGTTGGCCAGGAGTAATCAAGAACGTCTAAAATATTCATCAAGAAGTCCTTCCACCTCTCACCTATAGTCACTCTGACCTCAATCTAGAAATTTTCAAATCGACTTTCCAATTTAATGACCCTATCCATAAACATATTGAATTTGGAAACATTAAATTATTTATCTTCTTTTAAATATGTGATAATCCTTAACACCATAGCCTTGTATTATATCTTCCATTCCTCAACACTTTTCTCTCTGCCTTTATTGTTGAAAAATTCTGGTATAATCCAATGCTTGATTTTTTGAAAGGAAGACAGCTCCTGCTCAATCCTATTATTCTCTGATTCAATATAATATCCCAATTATTCAATAATGGTGTCGAGTGTTTCCATAGCTTCTTTTCTTTTTTAGGAGTATCTAGATATCTAGGAGTAACCTCTCATATTCCTTTAAGGTCTAAATGAGATGGCATCCATCTTCTTGACAACTCCTTAAGCATCAAACAATTAAGTGGGGAAAATGGAGCGTGAGAGGGATGGAGGAGGAGGAGGAGGAGAGAAGGTGAGAGTTCAAATTTTGAATTTTGAAACTGGAGGGAAGCGAGGAGATGAGGGATCTGGTAAAGGATCAATGACAAAAGGTGAAGAGAATGTTGTCAGATCAGCATAAAAAGCTAGAAGATCAGTGGTGGTTCTGTCTAGCAGGCACAATGGGTCATAAATGGGACTAGAGGCAAAAAATTCAAAAAATTTGAATGGTGGGGGAGAATCATCTCAAGGTAAGTCATATGATCTCTTTGTTAATCAAGGGAAAACAAAATGGGTGGCTCTCTTTGGCATAAAACCCTTAGGTAAGTCCATATTCCCTATAGTGGATATTCTGTCTAATCCACTAAAAGGCGAGGTTGGTATTCAAATACCAGATTAGTTAGTTAACCACATGGTCTCTATCATGGCCTCTACTCTGGTAGGAAAATTTATGGGCCCTAGACCAAATATAGACCTAGTTAGATCCTTTGTGGATTAAAAATAGAATCTGAAAGGTCAAGTTGATGTAGCGGCCATGCAAAAGGTTTTTTATCCTTTGTTTTTTCTAATGGGGAAGACCTTTCAAAAATCCTGTGTGGGGGACCTTGGATGATGGGAATATCTTCCCTTTCTCTGGAAAAATGGACAACAAGCCTAGACTATAATGAAATATTTTTCACTGTTGTGTCAGTTTGGATTCGTCTTCCTGGGATGCCTTTGGAATATTGGCATGAAGATATTTTAATTGTTATTGCAGGTTCTTTTGGGGAACTTTTATCAATAGATCCCATAATTGAAGCTAGAACTAGACAAGTTTATGCAATAATTTGTGTAAATATTCAATAGAATGTCAACCTTCCTCAGGTAATATCTCTGAAATCTAAATTGGGGATTTTGAATCAAGAGATTGAATATGAATCGATACCCTTTGCTTGTTTTATTTGTAAGAAATCTGGTCATTGGGCTAAACATTGACCCCAGAAGGCCCAAAATAAAAAGAAGAAGGATCAGGAGAAAACAAAAGGTCAAAGAATGGAGTGGAAGAGAAAAATGGAGGAAATGAAGGTCACCCCAATCATTCTAGAAGGAAATAAGGATGAAATGGAAGAAAACATGAATAGAAAATCAAATGATATATTCTAGCAGGAGCAAAAAGGGGAAGCAGTCCAAGTAAAGGTGATACAAGTACCTGAAGAAACTTCAAGTAAGATAATAAAAGAAAGAGGGGATATTATCATGGTTGAAACCAAACAAATCGACTCAAGAAAAGATGATAATGTTACTCCATCTAAAGGAGAAGAGAAAGAAAGGTACCTAGAAGAAGAGGAGGATCTGGCAGATATAGAAAAACAATGGTCAAAGGAAAAATAGAAGAAGACAACTGACCCAATCAGGGAAAGGATTGTAGATTCTCTAGTAGATTAGAAATAGAATGAGAAATAGAAGAAAAAGGAGGAATAAGCAAAGGAAAAAACCTGGTCAACCGTGGGACACTCAAAGAAGAGATCAAGCAAAAAAAGCCCAAAATCCCCTGATGAAAACCACCTTGCTTTTGAAATGAACATAAGATTAGGAAAGAAAGTTGAGATTTCTTCAATGGGGAAATTGAATAAGAAGGTAGGAGGCCAAAAACCAGGATTCCTAACAAGACAGCAGAAAGCAGACATGGGAACTCAAAAACAAGAAAAAGGAAGAAAATCAGAGAAAACTCAAAGGGAAGAGGAAGAAAAATAGAATATTGCTGATAAAAAACAACTCACTATCCATCAGGTTTGTACCCCAATCCTTAAATGAACATTATCTCATGGAATATTTGAGGACTCAATAGTCCTCATAATCAAGATGTTGTTAGGAACTTAGTTAGAGATTCTAAACCTGATATTCTTTTGATTCAAGAAACTAAAATGAGCAAAGAAAAAATAGAAAGTATGAAGTTGGTTAAAAATGGGAAGTGCTTTGGTCATAGCTCAAAAGGGGCATCTAGAGGACTGGCCATCTTATGGAACCAATCATATTTTTACTATCATCTTCTTAAAGAGGACAAAAACTTCATTGCTGCTAAACTTAAGAGTTTAAAGGACAACTTCTCTTGGACTTTAATAAATGTTTATGCTCCAAACACCAAGACAGGAAGACTAAAGCTTTGGAAGAATCTGCATGATCAGATGGAAGGTAGAAAGGATAAAAAATTTCTCATTATGGGAGAATTTAATACCCCTCTTAAGCAGGAAGATAAAAAGGGTGGAAATCTAGCTCAAGTGGAAAGCAGAGTCAATTTTATGGACTTCATAATCAATGAAGGATTGCTGGATGTAGATCTGGAAGGGATCAACTATACTTGGTCTAACTATAGGGTGGGAGAGGACTTGATACAAGTTAAGCTGGATAGGGTATTGATTAATCTAGAAAGGTACACCAAGTTCTCCTGTGCCCTTTCTTCCCTTACTAGAATAGGCTCGGATCATTTCCCTATTACATTTAATGTTACTTCATTCACTAGAAAAACAAATCCTCCTTTTAGATTCGAGAAGATGTGGCTAGATCATCCTGACCTGGAAAATAAAATCAAGGACTGGTGGAATATTGACATGGAAGGAACAACTATGTTTGAAGTGATGAAGAAATTGGCTAATGTTAAAGCTAGTGTTAAAAGTTGGAATAAGCACATCTATGGTGACATTTTCAAATCCAAAATTAAAATCCAAAGGGAACTAAAAGATATCCAGGAGGAAATTCAAAGGAATGGATTATTTGAAAATATGAGAACTCAAGAGAATGTTTCCCTTGCTGACTTTCATAATATCATAGTTAAAGAGGAGACTTTCTGGAGACAGAGATCCAGATCTCTTTGGTTAAAAGCAAGAGATAAGAATACCAGATTCTTCCATCTCTCTGCTCTAAAACATAAGGCAATTAACAGAATTTAGTCATTGTCTACTACGAATGGAAAAATAACCAAAGAAGAAGAAATAAGGGAAGAAATGGTGGGATATTTTGTGTCCTTACTATCTAAAGATCAAAATCTTAATTCTGGAGACCAAAGGAATCTTCTTGTTTCAATTCCTTGCATTCTAGATCATGCTTCCAATACTCTCCTAAAATCTATCCCCTCAGAGATAGAAATTAAGAAGGCGGTCTTCTCTTTTGAAGGAGAGAAATCCCCAGGTCTAGATGGGTTTTAGATGTTTTTCTTCCATCATTTTTGGAGTATTGCTGGGAAAAATGTATGTTCTGCAGTTAAAGAAATCTTTGGAACAAAATCTATTCTCAAGGAAATTAATTCAACTTTTATTGCTCTCATTCCTAAAAAACCTGGAGCAGACACGGTTGATGGTTTAGACCCATAAGTCTTTGCAAATCCCTTTATAAAATCATCTCAAAGGTCATGACATCTAGAATATTGAGAATTTTTCCTAATCTTATCTCTCCTCAACAAAATGGGTTTGTTCCTAGATGAAAAATTTTGAACTCAATTATGGTGGTCCATGAGAATATTCACTCCCTTCAAGCCTCTAAAAAATAGGGTTTCTTGATGAAATTGGACCTGTCTAAAGCATATGACAGAGTGGATTGGTCTTTCTTTTCTAAAACCCTAAGTTCTTTTAGATTTGATAAAGATGACATAAGAATCATAATGCAATTGGTTACTACACTGTCTTCTTCACTGCTAGTAAATGGAGGTTCTTCCATCTTCTTCCACCCAACAAGAGGTCTTAGACAAGGTGATCCCATTTCTCCTATTCTCTTTTCTATAATGGCATAAATTCTTGGGAGATCCATTAATAGTTTGGTCTTGTCAGGTCAGATTTCAGGTCTCCCACCTTCCTCGGCTGTGCATAAGTGTTCTCATGAGAAATTCATAGATGACACCATTATGATGGGGGAGGCCTCTATGATGGAAGCCAAGAACATGAAAAAGTCCTTGAACATTTATACTAATGCTTCAGGTCAATCTATTAACTGGGAGAAGAGTTCTCTTTTTTTCTGCAATATGCCTAAAGAAAGACAAAGGAAGATCTCTTCAATTTTGGGTTACAAGATAGGGAATCTTCCCTCAACCTATTTGGGTCTCCCTCTTTTCCATAAACCTAATGATGCTTTCTGGAATGGTATCCTTTACCATTTCCACAATAAGCTGGCAGGTTGGAAAGGAGCTACTCTTAGCCAAGCTGGAAAAGTTCATCTTTTGAAATCTACTCTCCAAAACCTTCCAGTCTATGCGCTCAATCTCTTCAAAATTCCTCAGAAATACACAGACTTGATTGAAAAAATTCAAAAAATATTTCTTTGGTTTAGAGTGGAAGAGAAGAAGAGGTTAAGTCTTATGGCCTAGGAGGTGGTGTGTAAACCAAAGAAGTGGGGTTGGCTTGGTATTAGAAGCATTAAAAATACAAATAAGGCCTTGCTAGAAAAATAGTGCTGGAGAATCTTTGAAGAGGAGAAGGAATGGAATGCCATCATCAAGAGAAAATACCATTTAAATTCTTTGGAGGAAGTGCTTAGGGACCCCTTGGATATCAATGGTTCTTTCATCTGGAATAGTATCAGGAAAGGTAGGGATCTGATAAAAAAAGGGATAAGATGGAAGTTGGGAAATGGCAGGAAAATCAACTTCTGGACAGATAAATGGCTGAAGGAAGAAGCCCTTAGTGATAAGTAGGAATGGATGCCAGTGATTCTAGGCTATAAGGAAATTGTTGGAGAGAAGGTTTCAGATTATTGGATTAATGATAAATGGGTGGACCTTAGCTCCTTTGATGCTTCCCTCAATCTAGTCACTATGTTTCTTACACCCTGGTTTGCTAGAGAAAACAAACATGACACTTTGATTTGGGGGCCAGAGGCTAATGGAAATTTTTATGTCTCTTCTACTTCTACCCTTCTTTTCCCAAAATAAAATCACTCTCCTAGATTTTAGGTATGGAATAACAAACTTATTCCCAAAATTAATATGTTCTTTTGGATCCTTGTTCAAAACAAAATTCTTACAGTGGACAATCTTTGCAAAAGGGGTTTCAATATGCCTAACAGATGTATTCTTTATTTCTCTAAAGCTGAAAACTGTAACCATATAATGATTCATTGTTCTTACTCTTGTAAAGTTTGGAATTATGTTTTCAACTTCTTCAACCTGGATTGGGTTAAACCTAATAAGTTCTAGGATATGGTTAAACAATGGAATTGCCCCCTTAGACGTCAAAGATCTTTAGAAGCTAGTTCTGCCCCACTTTACTTGGAGAATCTAGAAGGAAAGAAACAATAGAATATTTAGAGAAAAAAGCTCATCCTATCAAATTGTGTCAAATAGTATATGTAGAAGTTTTCTGGAAAATTTTAAAAATCAGCTCCCTAGTGACTCCCATTGCAAGAACTCTCTTTGTATCACTGATATACTTATGAATTCTTAGATGCAGAAAGATAATAAATTAAACTTGAGGGAAAATACCAGATGGAGCGCTCCTCTGAGTGGCTGGGTCAAAGGTAATTTTGACGGGGCAGCCAAAGGGAATCCGGGGAAAGCTGGAGTGGGAGGTATTATAAGGGACCCTACTGGTAATTGTATGGGAGTTGTTGCTGCCCCGCTAGGAGTTTAGACTAATCATATGGTAGAAGCCATGGCTTCCCTTCATGTGGTTATGTTAGCCAAAGACATGGGATTTTCTAAATTGTGGCTGGAGGGAAATAAATTGTATTAAAGGCAATCATGAAGCTTCATGGACTATCATCCATTTCATTGAAAAAATTAAATCTATTATGCCCACTTTCATAGATTATCATATATCCCACATTTTTAGGGGAGGTAATAATACGGCGGATGGCTTAGCTAATGTGGGTGTACAAACTGATTGCATGCAATCATGGAGAGGGGAAGCAGATCTTAAAATGGAGATTTTTAGCCTTATCAGGTATGATAGGATTAACAATATTGGAGTAATTAATAAACATAATTAATGATGAGGTCATCAATAATGATGAAATGTGATGTGATTTGTCATTCAAAGGAAATGGGATTAATGAATATTGTGACCCTGCATGGATTATGGGTGTTAATGAGCATTTTGAATCTGAATAATCACTACAGTAAAGCTTTCCAGGGTATTGCGCTCCACACTTCTAAATATCTGCATTTTCAAAACACATCAAGCATTATGGGGGGAGGTTTGAAGAGGGAGGAGCCGATAGACTATACCAAATGGAAACAAAAGAAGAAGTTTTGGAAGAGGTTAAAGAAGGGATGCGTATCCCAGTATCTGGAGAAGCTCCATGGTTGGGATATGGAGATAATGAAAAAATTTGCAGAGGGTTGGAAGGATGGGAAGGTTAACCTATGGGGGAAATCTTTCACTCTGAATATGAGGGTTATCTCTGAAATCAGGGGCCTTTCATGTGAGGGAATGAAATTTTACAGGGATAATAAGAGGGCTAGGACTCAAGCATTCAAAATCTTTACAAAAATAGAAGAAGAAGAGGCCCTTTTAAGAAAAGGGACGGGGGATTATGTTGATATCAAAAAAATTAAATCCCACTTGGCAAAGATTCTTACAGTGAAGATCGAGTATTTTACATTGGATGGTAGATACTCCAAAATTTATAATCTCCACTTTGTCCTAGCTAATCATTTTAGGCACAATAAAAAGGCTTTATTTCCTTGTTATCTTTTGAGCTCGTTGCATAACAGTGTGATGGAGCATATAAAAAATTGATCAACCCGTTGCTCCATGTGGGGCTCATTATGTTGATATCAGAATATGCCTATAATCAAGTCCTGGAGCCTATCTCCAAAAGGGTAAAAGGGAACGCTAGGCATGCAAAGTTGGAAAACAAAAAATAGAGTTTGAAGAAAAGGGTTAGAACCATAAAGAAGGCAAACCTAGAAAGGCAGGAGGAGATGGATGATGAAACCCTAGATAATCAAGGTAATGATGAAGAGATCCAGCATGAGGAAAAGGAGGAAATGCCTATGACTGATCAAGAAGTTTGTGAGACAAACGATGAGATTCTAGTAAGGGAAAAAGAAGATTAGCTGAGTAAGGAGGACTTTCAAATAGACAAGGAGGAAATGCCTATGATAGATGATGAGTGCAGGGGTAATGATGTAAGAAATAAAGAGATGGAAATTGAGGGAGACAAAAAAGAGGGAGATGATAAGGAGGAGAAAAATAATGATGACAAGGGAAAGGAGGATCAAAATGAGTAGTTGATCTTGAAGGCTGATAACAGGAATAAGAAGAAATAGAGAATGGACCATGGTTGGTTTTGATATTGATGATAGAATTCCAAAAATCAAAGAGGACTATGGGGCGAGTATGGAAGACTAGATCAATGAGGAGATGAAGATTATGAAGCAGCAATTGATTGAGATGCAGGAAGATATGGAGCCTTTTAAGTCCAAGGTTGAGGAAACGGAGAAGGACCTGATGATTAAGGTAAATAATAGCAACAAAGATGAGTAGCTCACTGCTAGAATTAACGCTATTGTGGAAGAAAAGATGTAAGATATGAAAAAGCAAATTAGCCATAATGGGCACATGATACGTGTCATTCTCAAACATAGCAATGAAGGGCTTCAATTTTTGGTTTAGAACCTGAAAGTGTTATATGCTTACCTGGAAAGAATTTTGTTGGAAAATACAACAATTACCATTGATGAAAAGGCAGGAAGCTCAGGCCCAGGGTCAAGAACCCATAGTGTTCTTAAAAGGAAAATCTTGAAGATTCCAAAAGAGATGATAGAGCTAAAGGAGTCCATTTAAAAGATGGAAGAAATGCAGAAGGAGGCAGAGGAACCTACCAAAGTACGATGTAGTGTCTTTTCTTCAGTTCTAGAAATTCTGTTGGAAGTTGTGCTAGAAATTGTGCTAGAAACTGTGCATTTTTTTGGAAATTCTTTTCTTTCCTATTTTGGACTTGGGTGTTTATTAGGGTCCTACCTTTTATTCATTTTAGGCTTTCTATTTTTGTATTGGGCTTATGATGCTTATCTCTAGTAGTCTTTTGTAAAAGGTTTTGGGGTCCTTTCAAAACCTGTTTTTACCATAATCAAAAACAACTCCTTAAGCATAGGTTTATTCCTTTTGAAACTATCTATCATGGTTATTAAGGTATGATATCCATGATATACATCATCAAATTTGTTGATCACCAGATCTACTCTAAAATAAAGAACCTATTCTAAAGTGTTGAAAATGGATTTTGAGTCCCCAAGCACTTATTTTATCATTACATGGTCCTCTAACTTCTTAGATTGTGTTCCCTAGAAAACAATGATAGCTTTATTTTTATCCTCATATTTTAAGCTTTTAACTTCTTCCTGCAATGTAGCAATCTTTAGATATAGTTCATTTATCACCTTGTTCATCTAAATTTCCCTTGTCCGAGAGAACTCTAACCTCTCATGTAGGTACTTGACTTGATCTTTATTAAACATTGCCTTGTGCATTAACTCAATAGTTTATGCTAAGGGGTTTATATCATCCATTTTATCTACTATGGCCATCCCATCACTAGCCTTTTCTATATCAATCAATTTAGGCTTTTTGTCTCCTTTAAAACTTATCCATGTAGCTAATGTTTCTATTTTTGGGTTATATCCTGACCCCACAAGTTTATCTTTTGAATCAAATTCAGCCACTAATTTTGGATTATCTTGTTTCCTAACCTGATAAAGTAAGAAAAATTTCTTGAGCGAAAGGCCTGGGAAAATTAACACATTACTTTTCTTAATAAGTTCTCTAGCCTCTTCCAAGGTATATTTGATTTCATTTAGCTTAATTTCTTTGAGAAATTGATTTATAATCTCTTCATTCTAAGACTCTTCTACTCCCATCAGTCTCAATCACTTCTTTTCCTCAAAATATCTCATCTTCAACTTCAAGAAAAAGTCCATAAATTCTTGGGAATGCACGAATTCATCTTCAACAGTGAATCACATTGAGATGGCTTCCATTTCATCATCCATATCAGAAATCTCATCTCCTTCAATTTTTTGTGCCTCATATCCCTAAATATATTCCTAATATACAAAAGGAGGGGATGAAATATCTTCAGTTTCTTGTCTTAAAGTTTTAAGAATTTTTGTTGCCTCTTTAGATTCCCCAATTTCTTCCACTGGGCTATTAGGAATGATCCTTGGAGTGGTCTCCTTTTCTTTTTGCCTCTTAGGGGGAGAATATTTTGGGTTTTATTCACTAATGATCAATTTCCCTCATTTCTTAAATAGTTGTTCCTCCTCAAAGGATGACTCCTCCATGACTTTACCTAACAACTTTTCAAAATCTTTGGGACACAACTCCATTTTTCTAACCTCATTCTCTTGATCCCCATGAAACCTAGGAAATCCCTTCTTAATTCTTTCCTCTTCTATCCTTTTCAATATGTTCCACTTTATCCATTGTTCCACTACATCATAAGGGTTAATTTCCTACCAATATCTTCTTTCATATCAAATTGATGCTTTTATAATCAAACAAAAGATTTGATATGTCCCTCTGGATCATAACAGATTCCTTCTCCTTGCTCTAGACTAATTTTTATTCAAATAATCTTGTAACTTTTCTAGCATTCTTGAACCAATTTCTGATTCTCCAAGCCTGACCACATGGGGCATGAAAGTCCCTTTCTTCCTAGGAGAATTTACTTCATTTTCAAACCATAACATCTGTCATATGAATTCCAAGAAGGCAATTTGTTCAAACACAAAACAAGTTAGCATTTGAGGCCTTTGTTTTCATCCATATACCCTGATCAAAGTATGATCTTCTTTGTAAATTACATCAAGAAAATTACGTCTGTAGCCTTTTTCAAGGTAGTAATCCCTAGGTCTCAAAATTGGCCCAATTCGTAGAGAAACTCTTTTGACTGAAATACCCAAAGATCTTGGTGTCCATACTACAAAAGAATCATGAAACAACCTATGATTATAGTCTCTATTGTTTCTAGCCCACATTCTGCACCATAATTGAACAGGTAATCTTGTACCATTGTTATCTAATTTGGTCAATTTCATCAAGTGACTAAAGATAGAATGATTCTAAAATAATAGTAGGTGACATAACAGAGAATAGTTTTTGAAACTCCACATGGATTTCCATTGGATTAGTTGCTTATGCAAGATCCTTTCTAGCTCAGAATCTATATCAAGCTCAAAACACAAATTATGATTTTTAATCCTCATTTCCATATACATTAAATCAGGTGGTATTTTAGCCTTAGCATCATCTCCACATATTTTCACCCATGCAAAATAAGTTTTCTATAAAAAATCCATAAAACTATTAGCCAGATATGGCCCCTTGCTAGCAAGCTTTACTGTCCTTTTTCCACATTCCCTTCTCATAAAGAATGAGGCTTCTTGGTATCTCATGCTCCTAATCATTCTTTCTTATTCAATAAGGAACTTCTCTCTGTCCACTTTTTTAGGGCTTGAATGTTTAAACCAAAACAATCCTGGATGCATGATTTAGTGATAACCAATAAGGGATGACCATCCATTCTTCTCATTGTTATATTTTCTTTCTTGTATTTCAAAGATAAAACTTCAATAAGTTCTACATCAACGAACACATTTAGCAAAATAGCTTTTCCTAGGCCAAGTCTCCAAGGGTTAGGACCTAGGCTCTTTCAGCACTTTGTTATGATAAAATAACCAGAATAATGACCTCCCTGTCACTGGTAGCTCAGAATCTCTACACTCTTTCCAATCATCCTAAAATATACCCTTTTTCCCTATATCTAAGGATCACGTTAACAAATTTAATAAGGCTTGTTGTGGGGGAATTTTAACAGGATCTTTCTCTATGGTTTTCTCTTTCTTTTTCTTAGAAACCATTTCTTAATGTATTAAAATTCACAAGGGAAGAGAAGAAAAAGTAAACTTACTCAATTATATGATGTTGAATAATTTTGGATCTTCTTGGTTTGAATGTCCTTCACTTCAATTCTCTGTTGCTCTAGTCTTCTCTAGCTAAAGCTTAACTTCACTATTCTACAATATATCTCCCATAAAAAAATTATGTGTATTGTATCAAGAAGACATCCTATTAATTACTGACATTACCCCAAGTGTGTGAGATATAATCATATTAAGCTTATCGTCACTTCACTGAGAATATTTATATCATAGCACTATTATCTATGTCTCATATTACCTTTTCTCACTTTTGCATATAACTTTTGGCAAAATAGCACCTATTTCCCACATCATCGCCATTTTGCAACCCTGATTTTCAATGCTTAGCAAAATGGTGATATGTCAGTATTTTGCACCATCTTTAATTTATGTTCCACAAAATGGCGATATGTCACTATTTTGCACCATCTTTAATTAATGTTCCGCAAAATAGCGATAATGTTCCTTTTGTCTTTTAAGCTTTCAGCACTTCACGACCCTCTTTTCTTCCATTTGCAAAATAATGATCACTTCTCTTTTTCATCATAAATTCCTTACCTCATTTGTGAAATAGACAAATGATAATGATTTAGGATCTTTATCTTCTTGTATTAAATTCACTTCCCTCTAAATTTTTAATGCTACATGATACTCCTGGCCAACGCATGCAATCTTTTGCTTATAATGAAAATTAATGGGATGGTTCCATCACATTTTCCCTTGAAAATATTTGAAATATCCCCACATAAAACTATTAAAATTGTACCCTAACGTCTTGATACATTTCTTAATATGCATTATTACCGATTGATCTTCTGACCATGTAATTGGGTCTATTCTAGGAAATTGATTATGCAAGTAAAATAATATACATACCAGGAGTGATCCATATTTGAATGAATATTTCTTATCCTTCTTGATCCTTTCCATGTTTACAATTAATTGGCTCCTCAACATCTCGTATAGGTCATATTTGGAAACTTCCTTCACCATTCTATAGGCAGCATGAATTGCTCCATCAAGTACATTATTCAACCAACTAGACTAGCAAACTCTATACCCTATTACCATTCAAGAAAATATCACTTCCTTTCCTTCTATATCTTTTATAGTCATATCTCGGTGATCTTGTTTTGATTTTTTCAAATGAGTAACCAAATTAGCAGTTATAGTTTGAAGAGTTGGTGGCTTACTGGTCACGCTGAACCCAGTAACCCTATTGATTATCTCCTTTATAATCTTGAGTGGCTTTTCCAACTAAATGAATTAATCATGGACTATGCTCAATACATATCTTATCCAATCTGGATGAAAATCATCAGGTATCTCAGCCACATATGTAAAACCTTTTTGCATCAGATGCATATGCTCATTCTTTAAACCTTGATCATTACAAAGTTTAGTGAACTCATGGTAGATTTTGTAAGCTCCAAGATCTTCCAGCTTATAGTGGATGAATTATCATATATCTTCTATTAGAAATACACCATAGGGTATCAAGGATAGAGCACCTGTAGACACCCTAAAATGGACAGGCTTGCGACTTTACATTAAAAACACTAATTTTCCATCTCTTAATTAATGGTTTTTTAATCATTAATTAATGATCTATCTTCTTCTAAATACATTTCCCAAATCATCTAATCCAATTCCCAAAATTATTTAAATAATTAATTTTATTTAATTAATTAAGCTTTAATTGATTAATTATCATTATTTAATTAATTAAACTCAATTTCCTATAGTTTAAAATCAAATATTTAAACTTACTAATTAAATTCTTCTAATTAAATTAATTTCAATTAAATTAATTTAATTTCATAAAATAAAGCAATTCTTAATTAAAAAAGAATTCAATTATCTCACATGTTGAAAACAATTATTAAATAAATGAATTAAATACTCATTTATCTTCAAAGAGATAACTCCAATTACATCACATGGGTTACTCCACCCATCTCTCCAATCCACATGGGTAACTTCACCCACCTCTTCAGTTCAAAAAGGTAACTCATAATTAGCTCCTCAGTTAACCAAACTCTATCTCCTCTTAACCAAATAAAGAGGTGGAGTTTACTGAGGATCTCTCATATTCCTTTTGATCTCAACCATTCATCTTCCCATCTCTGGGGTTGATCTCAACCATTCATTTCATCACCAATTCCTCTATAATAAACCCTTCATAACCATTTGAAGGATCCAGGATTTCAAGCTCTCGTGCGCCATTAATATGTCAGTTTGGTTCTAGCATTCAAGCCATCTTGCGATCACACACGCACATTTCAAATATCAAATTCTCGATGCTTCTCAAGTCATAGACGCTACCCTGCCAATACTGAGCATCAAGAACAACATTTCAAAAGGAGTAGAGAGAAATAATAGAAGCTTCAAGCATCAAGGGGTTTGCATTTACTTGTCTTCCTTTCTCTTGTTTGTACATTCTATTGCTCATGTTTCTGTTATTTGTTTAGTAGTTATTGTATACTCAATTTGCATTCACTTGTGAACCTTTGCTACTAACCCTAACCTTGGAAAGCTGTGGGAAACTAGAGAGAGGCATACATTTTGGTGAACCCGACATGAAGAAATAGCCCAAATATCTCTTGCAAATGAAGAAACGAATAGATCAACCACAGTTGTACGGTCACAAATCTAAAATCCTCACTTTTCTTCGATATCTATACTCTTTCATAGTTGTTGGAATTTTTTCGCAATCGCCCATACTGTGCCACAATCGACTGGTTTAATACTGCAATTGATTGCAGGCTTTCGCAGTTATTCTGGCCATTTTCTTGTCTCTGACTTCTGGTATTTTGCTGCAATCGCCCGATCCATGCCGCAATCGCAAGAAGTTTATCGCAATCACAAAAATCCTGCCACAATTGTCTAATCTGTGCCGCAATCGGTGGCACTTTTCCGCAGTTGTAACTTAATTACCGCAATCGACAACACTTTGCCACATTTGAGATTTTATTACCGCAATCGACAGAAGTTTACCGTAGTTGCAGGAAGATTGCCGCAATCGCAACCAAATATTGCAAATATCAGATCCAAGTCTTCTGCCCATCGTTTTTTATTTAACATTCTTTTTGGTTTCTGTGCAGGATTGGATCAAAGTCATCAAGGACAGAGGAGGGTAAGTTTTGGTAAGCACCATTTCATTTTCTTCAAACTTTCACATATTCTCATTTTTTTGTGAATAATCCTTTTGGTACTAACTTGTTTAAACAACACAAACTAAAAGGAATTCATTTGTCGATTTGGGTTTAAAAACAATAGTGCTTGCAAAACATATCACACCTCATATTTCAGATTTGGGCTTAAAATTGACGTGAGGTTTAAAATTGAACAAAGGCAAAAAATCTTTCAATTTGGTGCTTTAAAATTGAACAAGCAAATCAACACCTATTTTTTGGGCTTAAAATTGGACATTCGTGCTTGTATGGTGGTGTAGCTTAGTTCACATTTCAAAATTGGAGCTTAATCGATTCACCTCGTGTCTTGAGTTTTGGGTGCACTTGCACAAATTGTTAGATTACAAACCTTTATTTTCTTAGAAAGGCCTGTCCAGCGAAAGCACTTCTTCCTTGGAGGACGACCTTAAACAGGTAAATCCTTTCGACTGGTATATAAATAAGGCATGAACCAAAGTTCCATCTTATCTAGCCAAGCTCGGGTGAGGTTTGTTGATGATAGTCTGGATCAGGTGAATATCCCTAAGGAGCCAGCGTGATCAACTCTGCTCTTAAGTGAGTCACGCATGTACAAACCGATTGGAGAGACACCACGGACCCTTACTACAACCTTGATTAATTAGAGGCCAACCAATTTTACCTTTGAACAGATATTTTATTATAGTTCAAGGGGTTGCAAAATTTTACCCCAAGATTCCCAACATATGTGTCCCACGGTATTTGTGTAGTGAAAGAGATCTTCACTCCATGGCAACAATACCTGGAAACAGAAAAAACACGGGCACCTACGACGTGGACCTTCATGTCCTAGTAGCGAGACAATTGTTGTGTGAGCTAACGGACATTCAAGCATTGGGCTTATAACATTGTATTCTAAAGCCAATTTGACCTAGATTAATCTGATTGTTCATTGTTGAGACCTCATGATAACATTGCAACTTGAAAAAGTTATAGAACATACACAATCTCAATCTTCATTTCTCAAAACACAGTGTCTATTGTGCTTGTTCCTTTGATCAGTTTCTGAAAACGCAAAACAAAACATTCAAACTGTCAAAACGAGTCAAACATGTTAAAAGTCTAGGGTTGTCAAATGTCAACTATCTTGCAAATCTGAAGCCTTGTGTGTGATAAAACACCACAAATCGACCTTTTATTTCACCACAATCGGTGAAATTATACCACATTCTTTTGACCAGAGATATTATATTCATGTTCTAACCTAAAAACCTTGAAAGATTTCTTCATTTGGTGTTCAATACTAGTGTCTATCCCAGGAAAATGCAAAGAACATTGTGTGAATCTCTAAACATTTAAGATTACCCTTTCTCTGTAAAGCATGATTATTGTCTAAAAACATTGTTAGTTCAAAAGTTCAGACTCGAAGTATCTTGATCTCATCTTATCAAACATCATCATTTTTTTCAAATTGACATTGTCCAAGACAAAGGTCAGAAAATCCTATCTTTTATCACCACTTTGCGATCAATTTATATCAAAATATATCCTTAGAATTACCTTTGTCCAAAACATAACTCGGACTTTGTCTTAGAAAGGATCCTCTTCTTTGTTTTCTTTATATCACCTATTTTAGTTACAAAACCTGGACCACACTATGTCTCAAACACCTCATGGAGGACCTTACACAAGGTCTATGGCTAGAGCTCAACTGGATGAGTCATACATCAACCATTTCCCTACTTGGTAAATGGAGCAAGAGAATGATCCTTTCATGAACACTAGTCCTACTCTATCCATTGAGCCCCCCTGTATGGCAGCTTTTTTCCAAGATATCATAGAAGAAGAGATTGAAGATGTGGAACAAGATGCCTACTCCACCAAAGTAGTTGATGTTGTTGTAGAGAGAAACCCTGAATTTTACTTGGCCATGCTAATAAAGAAGGGAGTCAAGCTCCCCGCTGAATTCAACATATCAACTATATGGCCCAAAAACCCTCTCGCGGGTCAAAACACTCAGATATTACCGGTTGTGTCACAGATCTTTCCAACATTGACTTTACCTACATCAACGCAGACTGTGTCCCATCAAACCAATGACCTGACCCAAGCCAACACATCATCTACTCAAGGTATGACAACCTCACAACCAAGTGCACCTATAATCACTACTATGGCTTCCATCCCACCAAATTCCAGTTATTCTGAAACTATGTCGCTGCTGCAATCCATCCACACTAACCTTGGGATCAACACTTCATGCCCGCAAGGATCCACCTTTGTAGGACCTATTTTTAGTCAAGGCCAGCCCAAGGCTACATCTTTGCCCATTTTGACACCCATCCAACCTCCGCAATAGCAACCCCAGCTTCAGTTGCCTCATATCCAACCTCCGCAACAGCAACCCTAGCTTCAGTTGCCTCATATCCAACCTCCGCAACAGCAACCCCAGCTTCAGTTGCCTCATAGCCAACCTCCACAATAGCAACCCCAATTTTAGTTGCCTCATATACAACCTCCGTAATAGCAACCCCAGTTTCAAACCCTACCTCAGCAGCAGCAATACCTACCCCACCATTATCAAAACCAATTTCAGTCATGATAGCAAAACCCCCCTTGGACCACTCATTTCCCTGTAGTTACAAATCACTCAGTGGGAAATCAATATCAAGTCCCTAGTATGAAAACCTATGTTCCTACTCACGGGACATAGAGGTGTACCCTCATACCCACCATAGCACAAAGGAATGTCCACACGCATCAGCCGCAATATCAAACAGACATACTAATGCAACAAATGCAAAACCTTCAAACCCAAATGATGGATATCTAGAATCAGGGGAAAACTAAATCCTATACTGCCGAGGATTTATACCCATACCCCTTTGATCATTCTATCCAAATGTCTCCATTTCCAAACCACTTCTTAGTGCCAAAATTTGACAAGTATAGGGGCAATACTAACCCCATTGAGCATATACAAGAGTTCTTTGCTAGTTGCATTGAAGTCGCTCATGATGAGACATATCTAATGAGGTTTTTCCCACAAATTTTAGCCAGACCAGCAATGGAATGGTTCTCACATCTACCTCATGGCATTCAGTCTTGGGGAGAATTGGCTAAAAAGTTCATCGCACATTTCCATCATAACATCGAGCGCAAGGTCAGCATCAAGGACCTTTGTGACATAAAATAGAAATATGGAGAGTCCTTTGTGAAATTCCTACAGAGATGGAGGAACATGGAAAACCGTATAACATATGACGTGCCCGAACAAGACTTGATAGTCATGTTTGTTGACAATCTGATCCCAGATATGTCATTCACAATAGAACTACAGTTAGCGCCAAACTTCACACAACTCATCGAAAGAGGAGTTCGGTGTGAGCAGAACTTGGTCAAAAGAGGAATCCTTGCAGACCCTACACAAGTGAATACAAATAAGAATTCAATGGAAAAGGCTAAGTGGTGGAACAAGAACAAAAATGTCACTAGTGATGGTGTCATTGATGTAAAGACGGTCAACTATGCGAAACCCAAGGTGTCACTGCAAGGCGCACCTGTGGTAAACCAAAACCCCACAGGGCCCACTCAACAAGCATACATCTAGAACCAACCTCCCCTTGTGCAAGCAGCCACTGTGTCAAACTGTCAATAGCAGAATCAACGCAAACCACGGTTCCAATTCCAACAAAGAGATTTCACACCATTGGGAGAACCAATAGAATCCGCTTTATGTAAGCTAATACAATCAAACACCATCACTCTCCCAGCAATCAGAGACTTTGAACAAGAGGAAAAAAAACCAAGGTGGTACAATGACAAAGACTTCTGTGAGTTTCATTGGGTCAAGGGGCACAAAATAGCCAACTGCTACCGATTGAAACATGCTATCCAATATCTCATTGACACAGGGATCATCGATGTGATGAACACTCAAACTAAAGGCACAACTGATCACACCATTTTTAATGATACCTTCCATGATCACAACAAAGGAAAAACCTCCAGGTCTAGTGGAAAAACCAATAAAGTCAACTATACATATGCCAATAGTGATAATATCATAAATTGCCTAAATCCTTCAGATAATCATGTGGCCGCAATCACCATCAGGGACCAAGGTAACAATTGCACTGTAACTACTCGTCATGCTAGAGTCATCTTGCAAGGAGTACCATCCACAGCTACTACATTAGCCAATCCTATAGCAAACTTGGATCCACAAACAAGCATACTAGACCAGCTAAGCACACACCTGCCCAGATATCCATGTTTGACCTCTTGCGCATATCTCCGCAACATAAAATAGCAGTTGACCAAGCACTTCAAAATGCAGCCGTCCCAAGGGACATAACACCAGAAAGCTTCCAAACAATGGTCAATCATATAGCAGCTAACAAACATGCCACATTTACAGACCGTGATGTGCCACCGCATAAACCCTTGCATAATGATCCTCTACACTTGCTTGTCCAAATCCACAAAAGCGCTATCCGTAGAGTCCTTGTTGATGGTGGAGTTGGTTTAAACATTTGTACTCTAAAATTAATCAAGAAACTAGGCTATTCTGAATCAAGCATCGATGTCACCCGGAGGATAAATATCAGAGCATATGATGAAGAGGAAAGATCCTCTAAAGGTATTATTATTCTACCTGTTCGCATTGGTCCTGTAGTCAAAAACACACCCTTCCAAATTTTAGACCTTGAATTGGGATACATGTTATTAGGGAGACCGTGGATACATGAAATGCAAGTTGTACCATCAACATACCATTAATGCATCAAATTCCCTCACCAAGGGGAGGAGATTATCATAGAAGGAGATCCCAATCCCTTCCAATATTGCAATGTGGTCCAAATCAACATTGATAACCAAGTACCATCGAACCAGGATGCAAGTATCCTATCCTCTTCAGAATCAAATCCCAAGGATGTCACACAAGCAGCAGGTAAGATAGTCATTCATCAAGATGCCAATGTCTCATCTAGTTCAAAAATAGATCTTAAAGATGTCACAGAAAAACCAAGTAAGATATCTATCATGGACAAAGGATGTGGTGAATATAGATATGAAGATGCCTTCACAATCACGCACATGCCTTTAAGCCCCAGAAATCATGGTATGCCACCACCTGTCATTGCAACAGAAACTCAGCAACCAGTCCTTTTTAGATGTCCACCTACAACCTTTGTCCGATGGGGGGACATAGCGGAAGAGAATCCTTTTGAGCAAGACATTAATGCTTGGTTATATAGAGACACTCCTGAGATATTTCAGCCACCCTTACCTTTGGCAAACTACGGTAATGGTTACACAATGATACAAAGGTTTGGTTATGATGGTACAATTGGACTGGGGGAAAGGCAACAGGGCATATATGAATTGCCTATCCCACCAACCTAAAGAAACACTAGAGTTTTGGGCTATGGACAACAAGGCACTAGTCCTATGGTTTAAGACATTCAAGTCAATCACGCACAAATAGCACAGATGCACCGGGGGCACAACACTGAGCATGTCCTAATAAGAAACATATTAGCGTAGTTGTTTCCCACTGAAGAAGGATCCACACAATCCCAAATAAACCTACACTTAGAAATCAACGATACCCAAGGCAGTGAGACATCGAAAGAACATTCCTTTGAGACTTACTCCAATGAGTATGAGTGGCAATCCCTCCATGACTCTGAACCATCAATCCCTTACTTTTTCCCTTAATTTGATATTATCATAAACCTAGCAGACCTTTTTGAACAACTAACCATTACCGAACAACCCTGTATAGACAAACATATCATTCATCAGACCTCAAGTGGTGCATCCTCATCACAGTCCAATTTTGTAGGCACCATATCTGTAGTCCCGTTCAGTCAAACAAAGCCATACAGTAGTGAAAGTGTCTATCTGGTACACCTTGAACTTATAGAGTGGGATCAACAAGGACCACCTGATCTTGATGTCTTTGAAAATGATGAAGCAATAGCTCATTTTATGGGACTAAGAGAAGGCATTCCGTTAGGAGATCACAAGGCAGGATTCTCT
>MU225616.1:907671-918233 GCA_018584345.1 Thuja plicata | reverse complement strand
GACTAAACATGGAAATAACAACAACAATGGTCAAAACAACAACAACTCTAACAAGGATAAAGGGAAGAACCAATATTGGAATAAGAACAAACAAGTGGTCAATGATGGAGTTGTGGATTCCTCCCAATATAAGGATCAACCTGTGTTACACTTATCTAGTATTGTTCAAGCTACCAAGCTCAATGCACCCACTCAACAAGAAAGTAATCCAAGTTACCAAGGTAAGCCTAAGAGTAAAAAAATGTCAATTTGCAAAACTTGGTGAGACATATGAGGAAATCTTAAAGAAACTTATTGAGAGAAATCTAGCACATCCTCTAGATGCAGCACATTTTCATATACCTATGGTTAAACCATGGTGGTGGCAAGAGAAAGACTTTCATATTTCATAATGGTATTGGACATAATGTTGAAAATTGCGGGAGACTCAAGCATATCATTCAAGATCTCATTGAGAATTAAAAACTTACAGTAGATGGATTGAAAATCAACGTCGATCACAAGGCATTCAAGGAACCTTTGCCCAAATATGAAAAGGGGGAGACCTCTAAAGCCAAGAACGGAAAATTTGAGATCAACTATACTTATACAGATGCAGAGAATACCATCAACATGCTTGAATTTGTGGAGGAAAATGTTAACATGATGAGTGGAAGAGATCCTTATGGTTATGATCTAGATGAAGACTCTCCTCCTATTTTTGATAGAGAACCTGTTGTGGTGCTAAGGGGTCCAAACTCTAGAAGGTCATCTCAAGCTCTTAATGTTGTTACTCGAAGTCAAGGTCCCATTGTCATTAAAGGACCAAATTCAAGTCACTCCAGTAAACCTAAGAAAGTGGCGTCTAAGCCTGTTACCTTGAAGCCAGCTATCAATCCTAAATCAAACTACAATCTTGTTGATCAGTTACAGAGAACACCCACTCAGATTTTGATCTTTGAGCTCTTAGAGTTGTCTCCAGGACATAAAAAAATCCTTGAGGATGCTTTGCATACGGAAAATGTCCCCAACAACTTAGATATTGATCAATTCCAGAATATGGCTAATCACATTTCTAGCCCTCATTAGCTTACATTTTCAGAAGATGATGATAAATCTTTGAGCCATCCACACAATCTTTCCCTTCATATTGAGGTCATGATCCATAGAATTCATGTTAGGCGCGTGTTGATAGATGGGGGTGTTGGGCTTAATATTTGTTCTTTTAGTCTTTTGAAAGAATTGGATTATTATGAAGAGGTTATAGATACCAAAAAGAGGATTACTATCAAAGCCTATGATGAGGCAGAAAGAAGTTCCAAGGGGTTGGCCGTCCTTCCTATTAGGATTGGCCCTGTTCAAAAGGATATTTTATTTCAAATAGTTGATGCTGGACCCCTTGCCTATAATATCTTACTTGGTAGGTCGTGGATTCATGATATGCAAGCAGTGTCGTCTACCTACCATCAATGTGTTAAGTTTCCCTACAATGGAATAGAGATTTGTATACTTGGGGATAACACTTTATCTGTTAATTCAATTTCAGCAGGGGCTCATGTTCCCCTCAATAGAGAAGCAGAATATTTTTATGCTACTTTGGTTGAATGCAAAGACAAGCTTAAAACAATAGACCTTGGTATGGGTGGGTATCAACTCAAATCCCTCACAACATTGCCAGTTTCACCTCGGTCTTATGGTAAACCTTCAAAAGAGATGAAGCCTTCCTCTTCAGCTATGACATTATTTGGAAAATTTGTAGAATCATCAGTGCCTATCCAAGATGAGAAAGAAGAGACATTTGTTAGAGACTCGATCTATAGAGAAGAAAAATATATGCACAATGAGAACTTCTCTCCTTCTCCTAAAGCTTATGGAAGAGGGTATACTTTCATCAAAAAGATGGGCTATCCTGGGTATGGCCCTCTTAATCACAATTTGGATGCTAGGGTTGAACCTTTTGATCATGTTAAATTTGGATGCAAGTCTAAGAATCCAGTTGGCCTAGGATTTGAGAATTGCAACAAGCATACTAATCCTCTCTTTGAAAAGTTAGATAGCGATGATTGTTAGAGTAATAGTCCTTTTGGGTTATTAATTAAATGATTTTGATCTAATTACTAACTCACCTATTCACTCTAGTTGCTTAAGCCAACCTTAGGGTTTCCCTTTTTAGGGCTTCATAATTCTTTTTTAAGGATTCACCTCTTTGTATTTCATAACACATTGAATCATATTGTAATACATTGTTCATAATAGAAAATTGTTTCTTTTGAATGTTCACATGATGCCTCTGGCCTTTTGGCCTCCATAGATTTTTCTCGCTTTATGTTCTTTGCTTCTTCCATGTGGCAGGGTTATGCATGCAGGTGTTTTTGGGAGATTAGGAATTCTACCTATTCTAACATGGTATCAAAGCTATCTTGCTGCTCTTTGTTCGTGTTTTGTTGAAGTGTTTCAGAAGTAAGAGATCTTCAAGTTTTTTAGAGTTTTTTATGTGGATTTAGAGGTGGGCTTTGTTTCTAGTCACTTTGGGCTCAAATGGACATCTCCATTGAGCTTAGAGCACCCAAAAACCCTAGAATCTATATAAAACTTATCCATTTTGGACAACGTGGCTCTGAGGCAAAAAAATCTTGGTTTCTAGTGTCGTACAGGCACGAAAACTGAGAAAAAAATTTAGAAAAAAAACATTTTTTTAATATTTTTTTGCATTTAAAAATGCTGCCAGTGTATAATGTTTAGGCGTCACCGCCGCACCACTGCAGCCCGGCCAGCGCCCGACCCTTGTCGGCTGCACCTCCAGCTGGCCCTGTGGGCTCCACCGGCGCCTCCGACCCTCACCACCAGCTGCGGCTTTTCCCTCCTCTGCTGGCCCCGCCGGTCCACCGCCACTCGGCCCCCACCAGCCCAGCTCTGCTGCCACCTGACCCCGCTGGCCCCGCTCCGCCCAGCCAGCTCCTCCGCCCGGCTCCGCCGCCTGTGTGTCGCCCGGACAATTTTTAAGCCCCGTGGGCCCTTCTCATGCCAAGCAGCAGTCACATGGGTGACCAGGAGCTCTGCTCCAGCCCCCTATACACGCCATGTGCCCAGGGGCTAGGGTTTTTTCAGCCCCAGGGGCTTAAAACTTTTTTTGGAGCCCTTTTGACCCTCCCTCGCTATTTTTTGCTCTATCTGGAGCATACGGAGGCCTTTTTCTGACTTCTCTATATCGTTGGAAATCTCTTTCCGAGCTCTTTTCAATTATGGAGGTTAGTTTTTTTGGGTCTTTTATTTTGATAGTGTTTTTTATGTCAAAGTTTGATGTCTATTTTTGCCTTCCGGGAGCCATATCTTACTCATCCAGACTCTATTTTTGGCAAACCAGATATCGTCGGAAAGCTGGTTTAGTGAGTTTTTCAGTGGTAGGGGTCTTTTATTCAGATTCTACTCTAGGTTCTTTCTCCTTCAAGTTTTGCACTCTCTCACTCTGGCAGATTACTTGGGTTCTACAGGTCCTGGGATATCTTCTTCTGTTCTTCTGACTCACTCTTCTTTCTGACTTTTTGAGCATTGTATGCTTCTCTTCTGTAGCATTCTTTTTTTTGTAAATGCACTAAGATAAAGTGCCTGCTTCTGCATACCTAGGATTTTGAGCACCTTATGTTTGTTTGTACTTGCACTCAATTATAAAGTGACATGGGGGGTTATGATATTTTGTCTTATGTGCCCATCCACCTTTGTCAAGTGAGTGTACCTTCCATGACATTAGCCCATGATGTGTGTCCATGACACTGCCCTTTATCCTGTGCTTGTACTTTTGTTGCACTGTTGGTGTTCCTAATTCTTCTTCTTACAGTTGTTTATGGCATTGCATTTCAATATTCCTATCACCCCTCTCCCTATTCAGCATTATGGGGGGTCCACCTGTTGGTTCTATTGCTTCCTTGGTTCATTTCAGTGATCTACGTATTCAGTTTTTGTTCCTATGTACTAGGCGGATGCAGTGGCTAGGCACCAATGCATTTTGGTGAGATGGATCATCTACTATATAGACACTCATTCATTCCTACTTTTGGAGGTCACCTCTTTGATTTATCAGCTCTTTAGACTTTGTCTTCTCTACCTGGTCATGCACTATTTCAGTGGGGGTTCCAGTAGTTTCTTCTTACAGTGTTTGCGGCCTCATACTTCGGGGATGCTACATGCTCTTTCTTGTTCCTTTCTTTGGGACTTTCCCTAGATTGGATGCTTTGCTTCCTTCATCTAGTTCATCTCTTTTTGGGGTAGAGTTTTTCCCACTGGGTTTTCTCTATTTCCCCAGTTTGCAAAGATTTCTTGTACTTGGGTGCTTGATCAAGCCTTTGTTGCCGGGACCCATCTTTCCTACTTTCTGCAGTAGTATCCTAGGTTTTGGTTCTCCCTAAGCTTATCTTAAGGGGGGGTGTTAGAGTAATAGTCCTTTTTGGTTATTAATTAAATCATTTTGATCTAATTACTAACTCACCTATTCACTCTAGTTGCTTAAGCCAACCTTAGGGTTTCCCTTTTTAGGGTTTCGTGATTCATTTTTAAGGATTCACCTCTTTGTATTTCATAACACATTGAATCATATTGTAATAAATTATTCATAATAGAAGATTGTTTCTTTTGAATGTGCATATGATGCCTCTGGCCTTTTGGCCTCCATAGATTTTTCTCACTTTCTATTCTTTGCTTCTTCCATGTGACAGGGTTATGCATGCAGGTGTTCTTGGGAGATTAGGATTTCTACCTATTCTAACAATGATGAACCAGAGTATGATCCTAATTTGACAAATCAGTATAATATGTGTGAAGATTGGGTCTCTTCCACTACTCTCCTTTGGGGAGATTCAGATATTTCAGTCACCCGTGCATCAGTTGCAACTTTAGAACAAGAATCAGATATAGAGGATCCTTTGAGAGAGCGTCAAAGAAATAATCGTGTTCATTTAATGGAAAGAGAAAGTGCTAATTTTGATGAAAATGGACCTTCAACATCATGATGTCCCAAGCCTTCATGGTGTAAGCATCCTAGTCACAGTTCAGATACCAGTTCTAATGAGTATGAATGGGACTCTCCACTTGAGGTAACCAACGGGTCATGTGTAGGATTGTAGGTTTTGAACCCACATGTTGCTTTAGTGGACAATTCTTTGCTTGTTAGGATGAATCTTGATTTGGGTATCTTAGAGGGATACTTGATGGACTCTGACTCTTCAGTCACCAGCGATAATATCATTCACATTTATAGCCTTGAACCAGCCGTTGACTTGCCTCTTGTTCATCCCGACCTTATTGATTGGTCTCAATGCTATCAAGAACCTGAGCTTTTAACATTCCAAAATGATTACGAGATAGCTTGTTATCTAAATGCCATTGAACCCACAGTCTCTTCCACCAGCGAACCGGCTACCAGTACGATAGAGCCAGACATCAAGTACCTTAGTCACAAGATAAAAAGAAAAGAAAATCAAAAGAATAGGAGTTCTGATGGCAAAAACCACTGTGTGGCGGTGTCAGAACCAAAAAAATTAAAAATAAATGTTGTATCCAAGGGTGAAAACCTCTCTGAGGTGCCTAAGGATGAGGTACTTGATCATCTTCCTAGCTATTTTCAAGATTGATCTTCAGTGCTTATTGAACCAACACAAGCTGTTAATTTGGGTACATATGAGGCTCCACAAATAGTACACTTGGCTGAGTCCTTGTCACCAACAGAAAAAGAAGCTTACACTAAGTTCTTACAACAAAAGAAGATCAGTTTTGCATGGACTTATTCAGATATGTCAGGGTTGGACATTAATCTTATTATGCATCACTTGTCCATAGCTCCAAATGTTAAGCCAGTTAAACATAAATTGAGAAAGATGCATCCTCACATAGCTCTCCTAGTCAAAGCTGAATTGGAGAAACTCCTTGGTGCCAAATTTATAAGAGTTATTGCCTATGTTGAATGGATATCAAATATTGTACCAGTTTCCAAACATGACAAATCCATTCGAGTTTGCACAGATTTTAGAGATCTCAATAGAGCATGCCCAAAGGATGACTTTCCACTCCCCAATATAGACATGATAGTGGATATGACTGTGGGTTATGAGATTTACTCTTTGATGGATGGTTTTTATAGGTACAATAAAATTAAGATAGCTCCTGAAGATCAAGAGAAGACTACATTCACTTGTGCATGGGGTACCTATTGTTGGAACATTATGCCTGTTGGATTAAAAAATGTAGGAGCTACCTATCAAAGAGCTATGACAACTATTTTTCATGACATGATGCATAAAAATATAGAAGATTATGTGGATGACACCTTGTCCAAATCTAAACAAAGAGATACACACTTAGATGATTTGGAAGTAATTCTAGATCACATGGAACAATTTCAACTAAGGCTAAATCCTAAAAATTGTGCATTTGGAGTCACCTCTGGAAAACTACTTGGATTCATCATTTCAACAAAAGGAATAGAGGTTGACCCTGAAAAATTCCAAGCGATCATTGATATTCCACCTCCTAAAAACATTAGTCAAATAAGGAGTCTTCAAGGATGTCTTCAATCTATAAGGAGATTTATTTCACAATTGGCAGATAGAGCTCAACCTTTCAATAAGAACTTACATAAGGGAGTCAAATGTATTTGGAATGAGGATTGTTAAAAGAGCATAGATCAAATCAAGAAGTACTTGGCAAATCCTCCTATTTTAATGCCTCTTATCCTAGGGAAACCACTTATTTTATACATTTTAGCGATAGAATCTTCCTTGGGGGCATTACTGGCTCAACTTGATGAAAATGGGAAAGAAAGAGAAATATACTACATTAGTCATACTCTTGTTTCATATGAGGTTAATTACACTAGCATTGAGAAGACTTTCTTTGCTGTTGTGTTTGCTTCCCAAAAGTTGCGACATTACATGCTTGCGCACACTATACACCTCATAGAAAAAATAGATCCACTCAAATATTTGTTAAGTAAGGTTGCCCTCACAGGTAGACTTGCTAAATGAATGATGATACTTTCAGAGTTTGACATAGAGTACATTGAGTGAAAATCAATCCAAGGACAAGCTATAGCTGATTAATTGGCTGATTTCCCATTACAAGATGATGCACCTATTCAATTTGACTTCCCAGATGAACATCTTATGTATATGACTGAAAGAACTTGGAAGATGTTCTTTGATGGATCTTTTATGCAAAATGGTTCAGGAGCTGGTGTTTTGTTTGTTTCTCCTCATGGGTACACGATTCCTAAGTCTTACAAATTATTGTTCCCATGTACAAACAACATTGCTGAGTATGAAGCTTTAACAAATGGACTTAAGATGGCCATAGAATGGAGAATTACATAGTTACACATCTATGGGGATTCAAAGCTGATAATCAACCAAGTTAATGATTAATATCAAATAAAACATGAGAAAATGGTACCTTACAAGAAAATGGTTGATTCCTTGAAGAGAAACTTTACATTTGTCACATTTTAGCAAATCCCTAGAGCAAAAAATAAGGCAGTTGATGCTATGGCTATACTTTCTTCACCTCTTCAGTTAGAGAAACATGAATCAAGATTTGAATTCCCAGTGGAAGAGCTACATCACCCTATCTTTGACCCCCAAAAAAGCCATATCATTTGTACCCTTGTTGGTCATGAATCATCCTATTATGGTGTCATTTACTCATACCTTCGTGATGGCATTATACTTGAAACCTTTAACCGATCTGAACGTAGAAACCTTACCCAAAATGCCTCTCGCCATTCCCTTATCGTTGGTGATTTGTATAGGAGGGGTCTAGATGGAACACTTCTTAGATGCTTAGAAAAGGAAGAATCTGATCAAGCGTTAGTTAACATTCACGAGGGCGTCTGTTGGGGACACTCTAATGGTCTTTCCATGGCACGAAGGTTGCTTAGGGTGGGGTACTATTGGCCCACAATGTAGATTGATGCAGTAGCTTTTGCAAAGTCATGTGAAAAGTGTCAAAAACATGGTAACCTAATACATGCTCCAAGCAGGGATCTCATTCCTTCTATATCTCATTGGCCATTTTAGCGCTGGGCCTTTGACCTTGTTGGGCAGATTCATCCCAACTCATCAGGTGGACACAAATTTATCATCACTACTACTGATTATTTCACTAAATGGGAAGAAGTTATCCCACTTTCTATTGCCTCAGGAAAGACAATCTTTCTGTTCATTCTAAACCATATCATTTGTTGATATGGAGTGCCTTCTGAGATTATTAATGACAACGCAGGCCAGTTCAAAAATAAGGACCTTAAACAACTCTGCAAAAAATTTAAGATTAAACAACATTGGTCCTCCATTTAATTCCCACAAGGAAATGGTCAAGAAAAGGCATCAAACAAAACCATTCTTAAAATTTTGCATAGAATAGTCTGTAAGAATGGTAGAGATTGGCATTTACAGATAAATTTGGCTTTGTGGGCCTATAGAACGAGTATTCGTACTCCTATTGGGGCTACTCCTTTTGCCCTTGCATATGGTGTTGAAGCAGTGTTACCTTTGGAGGTTGAGATTCCTTCACTTCGAGTCTCTCTCCATGGTCTAGTTACAGATGAAGACTACCACGCCATGAGACTTCAAGAGTTAAAACTTATAGATGAAAAATGTCAACCATCATTTGACCATATGAGGGTCTATCAAAAGCGCATGTCCAAAGCCTTCAACAAAAAGGTTCACCCTAGAGAATTCCAAGTGGGAGATCTTGTCCTATGTGAAAATCCTAAGAATCAACAGCATAGAGATCAAAAGGGTAAATTTGAACCTAATTGGCTTGGACCTTACATTATCACAGTAGCTTTTGGGACAGGTGCTTATTTACTGTCTACAGAAAAGGGAGAACAGCTCCCTGATCCTATCAATGTCTTGCACCTGAAGAAGTTCTATCCATGATGCATGTTCTGTCTGGGGGCAACCCTTTGTACATAATTATTGATCCTCAAAAAATCCAAAAAAAAAGATATATTGTCAAAAATTCTAAAAATTAGAAAATGTCCTGAAAAAATGATCATCTTAGTGAAAACCTAGCAATAGATGCTTTGATGTATCTCAAAAAAAATAATATATTCCAAAAAATACAAAAAAATTTAAAAATTTAAAAATTCAAAAAATTCAAAAAAAATAGAAAAAGTGTCTTGGTGAAAACCTGGAAACAAGCACCTTGGTAGCAAAAATTCAAAAAAAAAAATTATAAAAAGTCCTGAGAAAAAATGAAAAAAAATGCAAAATGAAAAAAAATGTAATAAAATCCAAATGGTGAAAACCTGGAAACGGGCTCTACTTGAGGCCTTTGCACCCCTATTTCTTAGCGTGTGTCCTCGACACTTAGCCTTTCTCCATCATGCCTTGTCCTTGTTGCCTTGGTCTGGAATTGGTATTTTTCTTTGTCTAGGAGGCATAACTGTGTTAGCTTTGGTCTCTTGGATGCGTTTGTCTTTAGGACTTCTCACAAATGGTGTTTTTCAACACCACCCCTGACATTGAGTGTTTTTCAACACTTATCAGTTTGGTCTTACCCTATTTTTGTCATGTGGTCTTGCCTGCTTGCAAGCATTTGATCCCTATCCTAAGAACTCAGTATCAGTTAACACACTTAAATTTTTAAATGCAACACTTCATGCTTGAGCTATGTCATGATATTTTCTTTGTGTGCTGACTGTTATTGATTTTTTTTAGTGTCCTTGTCTAATAAGTCTCTCTGTGATGCATAGCTAGAGGACTTGGGGCATGGGGCATGTTTTTCTTTGCTTCCTGCTTTATGTTTAACTATTTTTGCACAATCATTCTTGTGGTCATCCTGGCGTCTATGCCTTGATGCAAGCATGGTTTTGCTACATTAAATTGGGTAAGCTAACATCACAGTCATCTTGACCTTTATTTCTTTGATGCTTATGTTAGAATCTTTCCACATTCCAATCTGATATAAATCACATTCATATCTTCATAGTTGCGCTTGTGACTAGTGATGATTGTGTGATTTTTTGATGTCCGTTAATAATGGCCCAGTGATGAAAATAAGTTCCTTAACATTCTCTAATGAATGATGAAAACAAAGTCTTGTTTTACAGTTTCTCTATTGCAAGTTCACCTTTGCATTTTCATGTAGCTTGCATTGTTAGACTTCATGTTAATTTGCATTTTTAGGTTGCATTATGAGTTTGAGAGGGTTTCCTTCATCTTTCTTGTGGACTTTTAATCAACTGTGGTCACATTTTGATCTTCATTTCCTTATCTTCTTTGGTGATCTCAATCAAAATTTTCTATCTTAAACAATTGATTGATTTTGGGGCAAATTCTCTTTCTTCTCTCCATTTCTTTCCACTTCTTCCAAACTTCTATCTTCCATTCGCTTTCACCTCACTTCTTTTCTTCTAATTCAACCTTGGGGCATAATCTTTCGTGCTTAATGATCTACCTTGGTTCTTTGATCCTTATATCTTTCATCTTACATCAAGAACCTTATCTTTAGTTTGATTTGATCAAATTTATCAATTTATTGTTTCTCCTCTATCTCATTTTGATTTTGATCACGAGGGGGCAGTACCTATCAAA
>MU225616.1:870039-904855 GCA_018584345.1 Thuja plicata | reverse complement strand
GTTATTTAAAATTAATATTTTATTAATTACATGTGCAAGATTTGGTTGAAAAAGTATTTTCAACTCAAGAGATCTCAACTTGAATTTAGGAGTCAAAGTTGAGTTGTGCAAGTAATTAGATATTTTATTTATTAATTATTATTTTCTTTCAATTTTGGAGAGGAGTCCTTTTAGGAGTTAACTAAATGTGTTGGTATTAGGGTTTTCTTGATTAGGGGAAATGGATCCTCATTAGGGGGATTCTTCTCTCATTCTCTCATAACAGATTTTTGGGAGCATTTTTTGGAAGCTTTGGTGTGTGCTTGGTTTTGGAGGATAATTTTGATAATTCTCCTTGCTTGGATTTTGGATTGTGCATTCCTCAACAGTTATTGAGGTAGGGTCTTGTCCATGTCAATTCTGATTTTTGGATCCCTGTCTTCTATGCTTCCGGAAAGCTAAGAACCCTTTGTTTGGTCATTCCTTGCTTGTTTATTTTGGGTTTGATTGATTTCAATTGGATATTATACTCTTAGATCAATTTCATATTTTTATTCGTGCTTGCATATCAGATCTGTGCTTGTGGGCATAAAGGGTTTTATTTTAAAGCATTGAGTAAAAGGGTATTAGGGTTTCTTGTTTGAAATTTTTGTTGAAATATGTGCTTATGGAACCCTAGATCCCTGATTTTCAAAGGAAAATAAATAATACCCTAGTACGGAGGTGTTGTCAAAATTTCGTTGGATAAATCCCTATGGATCTCCTAGAAAATGAAAAAATTAAAACTGCCCTATAGTTAGAACTATAAGGAAAGGAAAAATTAATACCCTTTTTGTAAATGCCTCTTTGAAAATGAATTAATTGAAAAAAATTACCTCTCTGTAAAAAAATACAGAATAAAGAAAACTTTCACCAGTCTATTGAAAAAAAAAAGGAAAAGACAAAATTAAAAAGAATAGATTCCTACTCTAATTTCCGTATTTCGGAATTGCTTTTAAAAAAAAAAATTTGATTTCCTTATTTATAAAAAAAAACCGCAGCTTTAAAAAAATCAAAAAAGTGTTTTATTAAAAAAAAAGTGTTTTAATAAAAAAAAATTTGAAAAAGACAGGGCAGGTGGGGGCCACCATTTCCCCCACCCCCCCAAGGTGCAGGGCTGGCCACCGGCGCGGCAACCAAGGCACCGGCACGGCAGCCGGAGCTGTCAGCGCAGCGGCCAAGGCGCCGGCCGGACCATGCCACCTGCGGCCTCCTTTAAAGGAAGGGCCCGCGGGGAATAGGGTAGGGTGGGGTCCACGGGACCCCCCCAAAATATGTAATTTAATTTTGCGTTTTTTTTTATTTTAAATTAAATTTGTGTTTATTAGTTTATTTTAATTAAGTTTAGTATTATTAATTTTTTTAAATTCATTTATTAATGAATTAAATTAGTTTATTTATTAATTTAAATTAGTTTATTTATTAATTTAAATTAGTTTACTTATTAATTTAAATTAGTTTACTTATTAATTTTTAAATTGGCTTATAATTAATTATGAATTGATTTATAGTTAGTTATTAAATTAATTTATTTTAATTTTTAAAATTAGTTTTAAATTAATTTTTAGTTAGTTTTATATTAAGTTATGGCATGGATGGGAAAGATTAATTGGGAATGGTGATGTCTTGGACAACATTGAACTAATATTGAAAGGGTAATATTGATTTCAATTGTTATTATATTGGTGTAATTTTTTTGGTAATTATAGTTAGTTTGGTGATTATCTCAAATAAGCTAACTTATTTATATGATAGTTATAAATCAATTTATAGGAGCGTTTATTGTGCGTGTTTATAAAAAATTTAATTATTCCGTATATGAGATCTATTATGCCATGATGTGTTTTGGGTACGTGATTTGATGATTTGTATACTCTTTTGTGTTATCATGCTTTTGAGTATCTGGTGGGTTAGATGACCCTAGGACTTAAATCCAAAGGTTTTGGGATGGTACTTTTTGGATGATGTTATTATGATGACAGTTATGATTGTATGAGTATGTTATGGCCCCGATTTCCTAAACCCAACCTGATTCAGCTTTGATGTATTGTTTGGCTTTATGAAGATATTGTGGGTATTGTTTGGTTATTTGAGAACCTATGAGCTCCTGAATGAGCAGGATGCGATTTGTGAGTATGTTTGTCTCTCATGTATTGATCTTGAGCCTAGGTAGGTTAACTAAGTGTAGAGTGGGGAAGTGGCTTGCAATGGGGGTTTAGGACCCTAAGCGGTTACTAGGTAAACCCATTGGCAAGTTACTTATTAAGTGAAAATATATGATACATTAAAGGGGTTTAAAATGAATTAATAAGATGTCTGAGTCTCTACCCATGTCTTGAATGCTTTCGCATGATAGAATGGAAGATGGGATCCTTGTCTTCGCGAAAGGATCACTGAGCCACATAGTGTCACTTGGAGGCCAGGGTCAAGAGGTACTACTAGGGTTACCTACAAGGTTGGACTTATGTGATGACACTTCCCTATATACAGCTTAGGTTATCCTACGTGTGTCAGTTACTTCTGGTGTGGTTTAGTGTTCCTTGTTTGGGATTAGAGTGCTTCTAGGATCTTCCTTTGCATTGGAGTTTTAGGTCATGTGTACCTTTTTTGCATTCTTTTTGTATACCCCATGTGATGGGCCTGTTACTATCTCCTCAGCACGGTGGGAGTGGACCTTTGGTTCCACGTGGTCGGGTGGTAGTGATTCTTGTTACCATTGAGATTCCGATGGATTCTTCTTCATGCCTGGATGTTCCTTGTTGCAGTTTCATCTTCATAGTCCTTTGGAGACTTGCTCAGTTATTTGAGTTGTGTATTTATACCATATGTTTATATTGGTTATCATCCTTGGAGGATGCATTGTATCGTTTATTATGTATTATTACATACCCTGTGATTTGTGCAGTGGATGTTGATTAGGTAGTATACCTTATGGTGTCAGTTGTATATGTAATCTTTATAATGAGATGTATGTTATTGGTTTCAGATTATGTAACCTTTATGTCAGTTCTTATATTTGTATTCGTAGATTAGTTTGTTTCAGTAATTCTACATCAAGGAACCCTCAAGGAATGTTTATCATGTATGTGTTGTATTTCATGTATGTCATGTACTTCATTGTGTTGCTTCCGCATTATTATTAATATTGTTTGTAAACATTTTTAAAAAAAAAAAATATTTCGTGAACTTAGGGTCGTGTTTAGGTTAAGTTCTCCTGGGTTCCCTGGCGGGGCATTACAATTCCCCCTATGGGAATGCTTCCTTGGTTCAAAGATATCTACATCCTCTATAGTATATTTTTGGCATCATGATGTTATTTATTTTTAGTTGATTTCCTTTAGCATGCATATTTATTTGATTCATAAGTTCGCTAAAGCGAGGGAGAAATGTAGAGTCAAAAATTGCATACCCCTTTGAAATTTTACTCATACTTTTGTAGCCACTTTAGTGTCCATTCCCATGTTATTTGAGTAGGTTTAATTCATTCCTTGCATCAGCCTTTTCCTCTTGGGATGCTTCGGGTCTTTTTTAGCAACTATTTTCAGCATCAACCACATGTTTATCTTGTCTCTTGTCACTTCTTAGTGTGATTTTATTGGACACTAGCATGTCACGGGAATGTCCACGTCTTGTGCATGTGTCATGTAGAATCCTAACATTCAATTTTTTTTTCTAATAATTTTCATACTATACATGCACCTTCATTAGTGGAAACAGCTTGAAAACTTTCAAAATAGCTTGTCAACGTATTTTTGCCTCCTTTTTCACTTTTAAATCCTTCCTTTTACCTCTATTCAAGATTTATCAGAAGTTTTAGACCAAAAACTCTAGCTTTATCTTGTCTTTCATAGATTTCTCATTTCCTCTCTCTCTCTTTCTATAATAGTATCTAGTTTGTTACAACACTTGCAAAACTTCCACAATAGTCTATGCACCTCTCTTGGTTTTATAAACCTTATCTAGTAATATCTTTCTATCTCTCTTGTTTCTTTAAGAATCTTGGGATTTATCACATCTCTTATCCCTCAAATTATTTATCATTTATACATCTTTTAATCTACTATATATCTGGTTGTTGTGGAGGTGGAAACACCAAAATCAGGCCTTGACTAAGGCAGATCTACAAACAGCCCCAAATATTCTTCCTCTCTTAACTATGTGTAGATTTATTGAAAGAATTCAAACACACAAGCGTTTTCTTATATTCTATTTATTTCATTTTTATTCGTCTCTATTACTCAATACATTCTATTATATTTCTAAATTTTGGGTTTTGCAAGTTGTTTGGAGGGCAGAGTTGGTTTTTCTCTGCATTTAAAGTATTTCTTGGCGCAGTCTGTACAAAACTATAACTCACATTGTGTGGATGTCTATGCATCATGTTGGTATCATGTCCAAGGTGCTCATATTTGGATAGAAGACTCTCTATCACCCATAATTTCTACTTTTAAAATCATAATCTTCATTTTATTTATTTATAATTATATATGTTCGCTCGTTTATCTAGTTAGAGATATTTGAATGTGTGTTGTAAAACTAGATCTTAGAGGAACATAGTTTCCTTTTTGTACCGTAATATTTACTCAAGTGCACTAATAATGTGGAAATTAATTCAAGGACTAAACTTATCTCCATCTAGTATCATTTTCTAAGATAAAATTTTGTAGAGAAGGATGTCATGTTGGAGTATGTACCTACAAAGGATCAAATTGAAAATATTTTTTCTAAGGCATTGTCAAAGGATACATTTGAGTATCTCAGTAAAATTTTAGGGGTTATTATCCCTCCTTATCTTAATTTGATGCATAATTCGATGCACCTTTCCAGGGGGAGAAATTCAAAGTATATATTTGTCTCCTAGATTGATGTAATTTCTACTCTTAGGGGGACCAAGTAGCTTGGTTGAAATAAAGTTTGTACATTTCAAAATAAAAGGTGAAGAAAAAGGGAAAGTCATATGTAGAATATAGTGTAGATATAGAAAAGGGCCCTTTTTACTTGATGTCAAAGGGAGAAAGATATACCAAAAGGGTAGAGTTGATAAAATGGTGGGTTAATTTGTAGGGTGTTCTCATCAATGACAAAGGGGGGGGGGGGTGTTNGGGAGAAAGATATACCAAAAGGGTAGAGTTGATAAAATGGTGGGTTAATTTGTAGGGTGTTCTCATCAATGACAAAGGGGGGGGGGGTTGTTTGCATTATGTGTTGTCATTGATGTTTTCATTTATGTCAACCTGATATCTAACAATATGTGTAGAGGTAATTGATGATGAAGGTGTTTGAGAATAGTTGATAAGTGTAGTATTTCAATAACCTAATATCTGACAATATTTGTTGATGATATTGATGATGAAGGTGATTCAGAATAGTTAATAAGTGTAGAGTTGTTGTTTTATCTTAGTATTTCTAAGATGATTGTACAAGGGGTAATGATATAGAAGGAGAAAAAAATATACAAAAGGATTTACTAGTATGGAAGGAGAGAACAGTGCATGATATGGAAGGAGATAACATTGCATATTCTTCACCTTATCACCCACAGGGAAATGGTCAAGCTAAATCCAGCAATAAGAGTCTTCTCAAGATTATAAAGAGAGTTTTGGATAAAAATAAAATGGCTTGGGACTCAAAATTAATGTTCGTTGTTTGGGCAGATAGGGTGATAAGTAAAAAGGAAATAGGATGTGCACCATTTGATTTGGTGTATGAGATTCAGGCTAGGTTGCCTCAGAACAACTTAATGCAAATGTACAAGTTTGTACAAATGTATGATGATGATATAGATGATGATATGCAGTTGAGAATCAGTGACCTGACCAAGTTAGATGAAACAAGGAGAAAGGCTTCTACAATAAATGCCAAGCTACAATTATAAGTGAGGAACTTCTATGGCAAGAATTCAATTACCAGACAATTCAACATTGGAGATACTGTACTAATGTGGAATGCCAAGTTGGAAGATAAAGGAAAATGTCATAAATTTGACCCAATTTTCCTAGGCATTTATCTCATTCATGAAAAATGGGGAGAGAATTATTATTTTCTCAAGGAGCTAACTAGATATATTTTGGAATTGCATGTTCATGGACAATTCCTGAAACACTACTTTTCCTAAAGTGGCCTTTTTCCATGAGCAGTAGTTAGGGTTTCTATATACATTCTATGTGTTTTCTGTCTATGTGTTTTGGTTTTGTGTTGGTTAGGGTTTTCTCTTCCAGGAGATTCTGTGTTCTCGCCTTATTTGCTGCATAAATAAGCATCCCCAATAAGAGCCATTGGTGGTACTATTCTAAGATACTAGAGTTTTGTCAAGCTCTATTTTATTTTGCAAACCATGGGTGTATTATATTTTTGTTTTACTTTATCCACTAAAGTAATGGGTCATTTCATCGTCGGTGGAGCCTTTTGTTATCCCTTTGATATTTTGTTCTTTTCAAAATCCTGCGAAGTTGTGTTTTATATTCTTTGGCCTAAGTTGTATTTCTGAGTGGGTCTCATGAAGTGATTAGTTGGATTTCCATATGTTCCTAGGTGATAGGATGGTTCTAACTGATAAAAACAACAAGTGTCATTTATTTTTCAGCTAAAATATAAGTGAACCAATGGTTTTGTGTCATCATGTGATCACAATCTGCAACTTGTTTTATGTATCGGGTAGTAGAGAAATGGTAACACATGTATTCAATAAGTGGGTCTCAAAGGGGGGAAGATGAGTAGAAGGTAAAGACATGCGGTATTTCTCAATTGGTTGTTGATTGCCAGCTAAGATCCACAAAAATGAGTGACAGACAGATTGTTAAAGATATGTTTACTTAAAGGTATATCTTTTAGCATATGTGTATTTTGAAGATCTTTTAAATAACTTTCAAAAGGTGCTCGAAAGATAAGTGAACCGCAGTAAGTGATGTGGGGTCATGAGAGATAAAAATTTGGTAAGGTAAAGAGGATCTCGCCACCACATGATTAAAATTTGTAGTGGTTTTATGCATTGCGTGGTGGTGCAATGTTGACACGTGGATTTTGAGGTGACAAGTTCAGAGACGGGTCATTGATGGAAATTTCAGCGCCAGTTGTAGGCCACGTGGAGTCAAGGATGGTTGACTAAATCTCATCGTTCACTGTGTTTTTTTAAAGATTGATCTACAGTCGAGATTTAAACAAGGATTTTTTTGTTTCGCTTCATTTCACAAGTTGATGTGAGCTAATATGACTGGGAGTAGAGGTAGGTGGGCCCACTTCCTTTACCCTTTGTGGGAACATTAAAAAAGTGGTGGTAGATAGGGAGATATAATATTGGCACTTTATCTCACCCACCCAACTAATGGGCGTTCGTTCAATAGGTATTAGGCCGATGTAGGTAGTTGTTTGTTACATTGATTGTACGTCAAGCTAAGCCTTTGTGTGGCGCATCCCCTTTAGTGGTAGCACTCATTGTGCTGGATTTGGATTCCTTATGTTGTGGGTGGCCCACTTCCTTCCTGATTGATTTTGTTTCCATCTAGGTCCTACCCATGCTTAACTAGTAGGATGACCTGGTAGCCCGCCCCGGGGCCCTACTATTTTATAGGCAGAGAAATGGGATGTTCAATGAACAACATCTTTGAAGGCATTTATCAAAGCGGGGCAACTATATCCCCACCCACCACCCTTTAGAATAGTAGGGGTGCCTTTCTCAGAAGAAGGAAATTCCAAATCAATTCTAGAAGAGAGCCTTGACCTAGCTATACAGATCTTGGGCCCGGGTGGGGTGGTGGGTGGGAGGATTTAAGGCGATCAGGTGTCCTAAAGAGTTGCAAATATTGTGAAACCATTTTCTAGATTCTTGGAGTGATTTGTTGCAAAGGGTGGCATGTTTCTAACCATTAAGTTGATGAATCTTCGTCTTGTGTTTTACCTTATTTTTTTTAAGGTTCTGCTATGTGAAGGCAGTCTATTTTGAGCCTGTTTGAGTTTAGGAATTAGTGTGAAGGTATTCAGAGGTAAAATTTGAAAGTAAGCCAAAAAAAATTAACTCGGGATAGTTATGGCGTCATTAAGAAAACATTTGGTAAAAATGAATTATGCATAAAGAAACACTTATGATGATTTCTTAGATTTATTTCCTGAATCCACTAATGATTGGGGTGAGGCTAAGAAGATTCCCAAGAGTAGAAATGTTGCAGAGGGATTGTTTGATAAGGCTCAGGTTCTGACCTGATGCTATTATTCCAGAGATGGGTTTGAACCTTTTTATGTTATGATTTTCTTAGAGAAAATTACAATCTCCTTGCAATGCATGGTAGTATGACTTGGGAAAATTGGTAATGCTAGGAGTGTTCATGGATGTGAATTTGTTAGTAGCCCTTGCAAATAGGTATGACCCTGTTTCAAGGGTAATTAAGGATAATGATGGTGATGAAATCCTTAGGGTTTGCAGGGAAGAATTGCAAGAATTGTTCGATTTATATGAACCATCCCCAAGTTTGGAGACCATTGATCTCCAAGATTTTGAACATAAGTACACAGCTCTGAAAAGCTATATCAGAAGTGTGTTAATGCCTGCACATTTGGCTATTGTAGGAAAAGATAAGTATTTCTTTGGCCCGAGCATTAAATAACCTTTCAAGAAAGAGGTTTACAATCTAAATCTCCTTGCAATTTTTTATTCCTTATGTCAGGTTCTTGGTTTACATCCCTCAAAGGTGATTCCAGATGAATATGTATACATGGCCATTCATATTAGGCATCCCCACTTTCATGTGATCTATGATTTTGCTCTGTATATCGATGATAAAATACATGAAGGTTTGTCGGGAATCAAGAACAGAAAACTAGATATTCCTTTCTTTTGGTACTCTATGCTATTGCACATGTTCTTGGCGAAGCATGTCACTTTATTTCAGGAAACCATGACTTTAAATAAAGAAAAGGATGGTGTTCAATTGTGAGTACAACTATGGAACATAGATATGTCATGGGATAGGAAGGAAGCTAGTTTTGTTAGGTTTGACAATTGTTTTGCATCTAGATTGAGAACAAAGTTACAAGTGAATCCACCTACGATTCCAAAAATGTTGCATGAAACAATTAGACCTCTAGAGATGGATCCTAGTTTAAAAGTTATGCACAATTGGGGTGACATATATCCTTACCCTACAGCCATAGTGATGAGATTGTATGGTTTCATTGGAACTCCTCATGTGCTACCATATCAGGTTCCTCTTAGAGTTGGGTTAACTAAGTTTTTATGGAAAATAGGTTGTATCCAAGAAGAAGAATTGGCTAGAAGAGGAAAGGGGACTATTTTTCCAGATTTCATAGTTGTACATTATTATTTCATTGCCAAAGGTGTTTGGAAACACTTTGCTAAAATTCTTGAGCCTTATCATATGGCCGTCAGTGTACAAAGGATGGTTGATCCTGAGGATTTTTTCAGTATTTTCTGCAACATAGTGGGTAGAAGAAAAAGGGAACATCAGTTCCATTACCCTGAGGATGTCATTAGAAATGAATTAATTTTATGTGATCAAGAGTTGAAGAAAGAAAATTGGGTGGCATACAATAAATTGTTGGATTTCATCCAAGAAGAAGAACCAGCTTATGATCCTTTGAAGGATTTCAAGCCTTTTGGAAACAAGGTAAAGGCTCTTTGTGATCATTTCCAAGAAATCATGCAAGTGTTACACCAAAAATGGGAAAAGGTTAAAGTAGTAAAAAAGAAGATGATATATCATAGGGATATCTTAATTATGAACAAAGAAAGATTGCATGCTAGAAATATAGTTGCACAAAATATTGTCTCTGTTGAAAGACCTAAGGTTCAGGTAAAAGACGGGTTTATGTACAAGGTAATGTTGCCAGGTAAACCTTCATAGAGTGGCACCCTCAAGGAAGGTCAGGTTCTAGAGAAAAGACCTTCACATTTACCACATTTTACTTATGATTTTGCCCAAATAACAAGAAAGCATTTGGAAGAAGAAATAATTATGAGAAATAGAAGCTAGCTTAATAAATCTCCACAAAGCAGTTATTCTCATACTACCTGTCCTTTGATTGATGAAGAAGTTAATGATGGATTACTTGAATTAACTGAAAAGGAAAAGGGAAAATGAAAATTGCATGATACTGCCACTTTCCCCCATCATCAAATGAGATGAAGCATATACCCATTGTGAATATACATTACTCTCCTAGTAGGGATTTACATTCCAACTCCCCAGTCACATCTCCAAAATCTCAATCTTTAGATTCTCAGGAAGCAATGGTTGCTAAGCAATTACTTGAAATGCAGGAACAGGGGAATGTGATTATTATAGAAGAGGAGGTCCAATCAGGTATGCTTACTTTACCACCCCCATTAGAATGGGATATTAGTATTGATGAGGTACAAGATAGAGTGGTAGATAAGGTGAGTAAAGCTGCTTGTGACAAGTACCTGTCAGTTGATGCTTTTGTAAAGGAGGGACCTTTTATAATGCTTGTTTGGGATACCAAACTGGAGGAATTCAAGAAAAAAGTTGAAGAGCAACAGGTTGTAGATCCTAATGAGGACAAGGGTGTAATTGAAAGGGAGATTATTATTTTTTTTTTAAAACAACAAATCCAAGCAATCACTCTTGTTGAAGGAAGAAAGATGATTGAAGAAGCGGGGGTTCTAATACTGCCATAAAGGGATATTGTTGATGCCTTTCCCTTCCATGTCATTAGAAAAGAAAATTCTCCAGTGTACCAGTCACAAGATGAAGCCAATAAGGCATCAAGAGGGGCAGTCTTCAGCAAAGACAAGTTTCCTTAGTTATTTGGTCACTATCTCAGGGGGGAGAAATAAGTAAGGTAAGTAGTGTTATTTCTAGCTTCAAAGGAGGACTTGTGATGAAGAGGGTAACAGATACCTCTGGTACAGAAGCTGTTGACCTTAGTCTTAGTGTTACTGAGTTTAATAAAGCAGTAGCAGAAAAGGAGGAAGCAGAGAAGAAAAATTATAGAATTCGCAAAGAAGGGTTGGCAAAGGCTTATAGAATCCAAGAAAAGAAGTTAATGCAATATTGAAGAGGCTCTTAGCCAGTTGGATCAGCTAAATCCATACTACAGCATTCTTTTGTTTCATCCCCCTTACCATCGACTTGAAGAAGTGTCACAGTTTCCCCCATTGTGGATTATCCAGCATCTCCTGAAACATCAACACAAGATGAGCATACATGCTCTACTGAACCTTCAAGAGCACAATTGATGGAAAGAATGCAAGAATTGGAAGGAGAGTTAGATAGAAAGAAGGAAGAGTCCTAGAAAAGAATGTAAGATGTAGTCAATACAGTGTTAACACATCTCAGTAAGAAAATGGTTAGAAGGATGAAAAGTGTACATCATTTGTACTCTATTCTCAGCAAGGCGTTATGAGTATTCACTAAGGATAGAGGTGTCCTAGAACCAATCTTTGATAAGTGGGTAAGAAGAACCCAAACATAAAGGGATATACGCTTGGGATCTCAATATGAAAGTAATGTTTCCCCTCTAATCAAACATGTTTATGAATTGGTGATTTCAATGCAGGAGTTTCATGCTTTTCCTGACACTGTGGAAAGGAAAATAAAGATTTTATTCAGGGGGTCCAAGGAACTAGAAAAGGATATGTTGCCAGATATAATTGATGATCTAGGTAACATTGAGAACCAGCAGGATTGGTTAGACCAGACTACAAATATTTTGAAGGCAAAAGTGAATATTATTTGTGAAGATGGAGACAATGATACATTAACTGCATGTGTCGACAATGTGCTAACCTGTCGTTCCTTTTTGGAATAATTTTTGGTGGTTTAATATTTGTCTTACAAGAAAATTATTGCTGAGGCAATTAAATTCAAATGGCCATCAGATTTAGAATATGACAGCTGGCAGCAAAAGTACTTATCCGTTATTTGAAGATTAGTTGTTGCCACCATAATTGAAAGTGAAGGAGCTCAAAGGGATATCTCCTCAATTGAATGAAGCAATCATTTTGATCTCGTGGGGTATTTTCTTTTGTGCAAAGGTTTCCAAGTTTTGAAATCGGTTTTGTCTTTTGTGATGATGTGTCATTCCACGAGCCTGAAGCTTGTTGCTCCCTTCTGTTCTATAAAAGGGAAAATCAAGGCAGGAATGAGAGATCGCTAGGTGTCATAAGTTTATCTTTTGGTCTTAAAGGTCAAGTCTGATACATTTTTTATCTAAAAGAAAAATGTAAAAATCTTGTTACAGAAAATAAAAGGTATTGCGTCATTGGAAAAGTTTTGAGATGTCCTTTGAATTTCTTGATAATATTATATGAAGAGTAAAAGCAATTCTCCTCCAATATCTCTCCTTCTGTTGAGTTGTATGGATTTTGAATGATTTGAGTCAACCATTTATTTCATTCATTGCACTATTGAAGGTGTATGCAAATATTTTGTTACTTTGATTCAAGCAATCAATTAATTGTTCAACATATTTTGCACATACATGTAGTTTATAGCAGGATATTGTAAGAAGTGTTCGTAGGAAAATTTGTCAATAAAAATTGTTACAAAGTAATAGTTTCTTAGGTCAAGATTGTTATGAATTTGTTCATAAGTACATTTTAAAATTTTGCCAAAAGGATTAAGGCAGTGATCTTTGTGTGAATAGGTCTAGTTACTTTTGATTATGATCTACTATCAGAATCAAAATCTAAAAATATCATTATCTTTTGTATTGGTTTGATTTGTTATATTTCTCATTCAAGCTCCATATTACTTAGTAGTTATAGTACAGATTTGGCTAATTTGTATTACTTTCTCTGGTGTATGTTGAGCATCAAGGATATTTTCTATTTTTCTCAAATGCAATCATATTAGTAAATTGTTGTACATGAGCATTTGAAGGTGTACCCACCTAGGTCTTACAGAACCTAAAGTGTAGAAGGATTTGTAATCCTTGTTAGTTGGTCTAGAATCTAATTGTGCTTCAATAATTGAAATCTTGCCCTTTCATAGAATTATTGATTAGAATTTATGGCTTACCCTTTGAGAGAACCAACAGATACAACAATATTTTTGCATCCCCTTCTCCATAACCTGCTTTAAGGGGGCCTCTTCTTCCATCCTAATGGGTTGATTGATTTTTTCTGAGACTAAGATTCCCTTCTCTCGCTTTCGGGTTTCTTCATTATCTCCACTATTATTAGGGTTTTTTTTCCTTCTAAACTTGTATAATGATCCTTCTTCTACTCCAGAGTATTCTTCTTATCTTTTTGGATTTTTTGGGAGCACTACTTCGCCCAGTGTCGAGTCTTTTTGCACACAAATTAGGAAAAAGGCAATGATTCAAACTCCAAGTATTACGGCCATTTACCAAGTATGAAACAATATTTATGGTTTGGGGTAAATCCGAGAACTAGTGGACATTCACACAGATTTTGGCATAAACCCGCTTGGATTTAGCCATCGGCATAGGATCTTTGGACAAGAGCTCACCGAACGAGCTAGCAATCCCTGAAAAGACATCCTCATTCCAGTACTCCAGTAGTAGCCCACAAAGCCTCACCCAGAATGGCGCCAAGTCAAAAAAAGACTCATTGAGGTCCAAGTTAGGTGTCATTTCTGTAGGGCCAAGGATAATTTGACAAACATCCATGGACCCCCACCCAGCACATTAGAAGGTCTTCAACATTAGAAAACTCAAATGAGAACCCTTTTGGCATAGCCGCAATGTCAACCTACCCTCTTAGCTTCCATTTTTTTAATGAGATATCTCACCACATCTATGTTAGGCCTAGGGCCCATAAATTTTCCAACCAGAGTCAAATCCATAGCCGAAATGTAATGGTCAATCAATGGGTCAGGAATGACGATAGCAAACTCACCTTTCTGAGGATTCGAAATATTGTTTATTTCTAGAAAAGAAGACTTGTCAGTCAGTCTAACCCTGAAGAGAGATGACCACTTAAGGCTTACAGCCAGCGGCTTTCCATTTCGATCATGGGCTTTGGAATCAAGGTTAGCGCCCTCAAGGCCTCCCGAGTCAATGAGAGGCCCACCACCCCGTGAATCTCCCTTGTCTAGTTCTTTCTATACATCTGCACCCTCCGTTGATTTATCTCCTTTCTGTTTGATGCATTGCGGAGAGGTCAGCAATCCGCCAACATTAGTTGCAAACCCTACTGGACAGTCTCCATTGCCAAAATTCCCGTCATTGTTGGAATTCCCGCTCACTCTCATCATTCTTAAACTAATCCAAGTGTTAGCAAACCACTACCATCCTGAACCCAAAATTGTTATGATAAGAAATTCTTCTTGGGGATGTTGTTATCATGGTTGGAAATAGGTTAGTAACATCTCTACCTCTTCTATTTTTGCATCTTCATATGCTAATGATGATTCCTCCCAAGATGGTGTTTTGTCTTATGCGGCTAGTATGGCCTCCTCAAGTCCCATGGATCCTACACCACATCTTGTTGTTAGTGTGGCCCCATCTGGCTACGTGGACCCTTCTACAAATGTTGCTCGTGTTCTACTCTGATCTTTGGTGGATGATGTGTTTCCCTGTCAGCATTCTCCTCCTTATGCTAACATTCTCACTTTGCATATTTCCCTTGTTGCTCCCCCTAATGATGGTATTCCTAATCAAATTATTTCTCTACCTATTCGTTGGCAAAGGAGATATTGTTCTTCCTCCTCTTCCCAAGCTCTTTCCCTACTTATGGATGAAATTTCAACCCACCCTTGGCATGGGTTACTAGTTGTTATGCTAGTGTGTTATAAGTGGTTTGTATTCACCTTTGATGTCAATTGTGTATTATTAAATACTTGTAAGTGGCCTATTTGGCATGTCTTTATATAGGGTCAACAGCCTTGTTTTGTTACTTTTAGAATCAAAAACATATTAAATACATTTTTATCACAAATCTACATACCAAAGATTTTGGTTAACATGTAAAGCCTACAAAACCATCATTTTAAATCTAAAATCCACTTGAGCACCTAGATGTTCACATCAACATGTCATCTAAACAATTTAATAGGCGTAGATCTAAAAACCCACAACTTTTCAAACAAAAAAAAAATTGTAAAACCTACAAGAAAACAAAGTTGTCCAAGATCTTATAACATATGTACTAGGTTGTCTGGGAGCTTATCAAATGTACAACTCTACCATCAACAAGAAATTGATGACTTATCTTCAAGTGCTTTTATGTAACCAATGGCTAAAACCATGAAGCCAATATAATTAGTCTATTCAAAGTCACAAATAGGGAGGGTTTCTCCATGTGACTAGGATGTCAAAAGTAACCATCAAACATGAACACCTTCTCACTAAACATGACCAAAAAGTAAAGGAACAAAACCACTAAAGAAGATGATGCTCCCATTAATTTCAAAAAGGAGCTCTAGATTTTATTGTCCAAGAAACACGACCAATTGTGTAAATATTCACAATAATGAGCTTTAGAACCCATCATAGATCACAATAATAATATCCATGGATTCCAATATGATGTGTAAAACAAAGGTAACAAATAGAACATTCATTGCAGTCCACAAGCCTCGAAATTTTTAAGAAAGGTTATAAACTCCCTTCTTAGTAGTACAATGACTTGTACCAAACTAGCTCTGATACCAATTGTTGACTTTTTTTCAATCTATAGCCAATGAATTACCATTGCAGATTAATTATGACATCAATTGGTGATATACCAAGCTTGGAGTACTAAAGCACGAAAAAAAAATTGTAATTAAATAACTTGAACAAGGAATTACAATAATTAGATCCATATTTTTTATGATGTTAAAAATCATCCAACGTAACATGGTTAACACTGCCACCTTATTGAGCTAGTAACAATAATAAATAATAAATAACATCACCATACAATAGCAACCAAGAAGCACAAATAAACAACACAAAAATATCACATGACACCTAATTTATTTGGAGAACTTTGTGGTGAAAAAGTTCCACTAAGAAGAGAGGCCAAGTATGTTGTTTTAAAAAAAAAACATAGCAATTTATCACATACTTCCATTATTCTTTTTGCCTTTAATATGAAAAACACTTGTGTACCTATGAAGAACATCTTTGTGCTCGAACACATTCCTTCTTAGGTTACTCTACTTGCATTACAACTATACTTTCAACTATCATGCGCCTTTTCCACATTCAAAAAATGGAATTTAAAGAGTTGTAAAGAGATCTTATGCACCAAACTTAGTATCCAAAGGTGAATCTAGACTCCAAATGATCCATCATTTTATTTGCATCCTAAAAATGCATAAGGAGATATATTATGGCTCTAACAACTTTTCCTCTAACCTAGGCCCCTAAACTTGGAAATGAAACATCACATGAGATGCTATAAATGAAGAAATATCAACAAACACATGTATCTTTTCAATCGCTCACTCGGAAAAGCCCAACAATCATCTTCTCCTCTTCACTTTTCCTTTACCATCCCCTTCTAGGTGTCCATATATATATATATATATATATATATTGACGTGTGCAAGTCACCTCTACCATTACGAGTGCAACCTTCAATCACTTGTGAATGTTTTCCAAACAATGGTGAGAATAAATATATTACAAATTATTTTCCCAATACATCCTAAATATCTAGGGACACTTTCCCTCGTGAATGTATTACAATGGTGAGAATAAAATATATTACAAATTATTTTCCCAACACATCCTAAATACCTAGGGACACTTTCTAAGGATGTTGGAACCATGCCACATAACATAGGATTTATAAGGTAAGCGAGACCTTAATCCTAACATTCTTCCCCTTGACAACATACATTGTAATTACACAACATTTACAATCAAGAGAACGAAATCCCTTAGCCAATCATGTACCACTAGAATTTTCACCATCTCTAATTCTTCAACAAGATACCTACAAAAGCATGATAAGCACCATCAAGCAAAAAACTCATCACACCATATCATCCATGCTTAAACAAGGAATATGCCAAGGTGTAATATATCAACAATCACTAAAACTTGCACCAATACCTACATTAACACAAGCATCACAAATGGCATTGAGTAGCTACTTTACTCGAATGATAACCAATATTTACATTATCACCATATCTCAAAGCAAAATACTAATGAAAAATTACTAAAGGTATGCATCGGCTTCTAGTTTTTCATCTTTTTGACAGTGTTTTGTAAATATGGTTTCAAGTACTTTCAAAGCCTATTTGATTCTAGATCAAAAACAAGGTATACATCGACACTAAATCAATCTCATGGACAAACAATCCACATCCAAATAATTCTATTGCAACCAAATGGTGGCCACCCCACATAATTTAATAACGCATTGATCCCTAATCTAATGCAACATGCAAACTCATCATCACATTAGTAATCAACAAACCAAGATATCAAAGAGGATGACTTGACATATATATCATCTCTTTGCCTAAGAAATGTCAATCCAAAAATAGATCTAGATACAGAGCATGTGCCTAAATTTATTAAACAATGTTAAGGGGATATACAATGATATGCAAAACTCGTGAAAAATATGTTATAATACATCTCACCTCCAATCTCCATTGTTCTACCAAATTCTCCACTAAAAAAACGATCTAGAAACCTCCATGTTCTGGCAAAAACAAACACACGACCCAACAGGCAGTGATAACCATGGCTCCAAACGAATCACAAATCTCATGTATTGTGAATACATACATACAAGAGGAAGAACTAGGTCAAAGAGAGAACCTGCAAATCAAACCATATCCTTGTACCACACATGTATCAAGTTGTGTAAATTAATATCTCCTTGAACATTCCAAAGATTAGAGGATATCAACATATAATATTGAAATTGTGATGAAGAAAACAATGGATGAAATATCTCGGCCCACTCCTAAAACCATTTTGCATGCTGCCCTAGAACCCTCTCCTGCTACGCTTTCTTCTGGCACGGGCATGGTCTCACTTCATGTCAGCGAAATTGATTATCTTCTTGCTCTATCCAAGATGCAGAGGTCTCTCTTATGACAGGAGTCAAGGTTTAGGCCCACCACAACAAGGTTCGTGGTGTCCTAGTCCAGATCAAAGACTCTAGGTTGTTCAAATGCCTTTGAAGTATGTTTCAACTGGAGCAGCAACGGTTAAGATAGCACAGTCCTCCTTAGGAAGGTTGTTGCAAGCAACGCCAGAATGAACAGGAGTGGACCCTCAGCCTGGGACACAGCCAAAAAAGAGTGGAGTATCAATACAAAGATCGGGACCTTCAAACCTGCTCCAAGTCCCTCATTAAAAGGACCCTTTCTCACCCATTTTAGTTCTTTCTGAGGATCTAAATGAAGATGTCTTTGAAGGGGAGCAATTTTACATTTCCAATGGATTCAGAGGCCAGTTCAACCTTCTTTGGCCATAATTATCAAGTCTGCACAACTGTATCACATTTGCATGGCAACAAATACTCAAAGGTAGGCTGCTCAAATGTAATGTAGAAGTTTATCCTTGTACACAAGGTTTTTTCATTGTGGTGTTTGATTGTAAACAGGACGTAGATGCCATTCTTCATGAAGGATGGAGCTGGGGGAAAAAATTGCTCTTTCTCAAACCCTAGTATCCAGATTTTAACCCTATTACTGAATCTTTTTTTGGTGAAACCCATATGGATCCACCTTCCAAATTTCCCACTAGAGTTCTGGTTTTACATTTCCATGTTTTAATGTGACATGTATTATTGATTGAAAGCTGAATACTTGGGCATCAATTTAATCAGACAGAATTACTACTGGTTTGAAAAAGAACAGTTCCTGCCACAATAAACGAACAATTAATAAAATCAGTGATCTGCAAGAAAATTATCCAATAACTCCTTACCCTCCCACTACAATAAACGTGAGGAATAAACAAATCAAGTAAACTGCAGAACAGCCACATTCAAGATTGGAATGTTGAATTCTTGAGCAAAGGAAAGGATGAAAGAAATTTTGGAAGAAAATAAAACACTTTCTAAGTACCATTTCAATCAACATATAACACTCAAAAACATGAATAATCGAAGCTTTAACCTCCACATGAACAGACGGCGAATCAAAACTAACCTTCATTCAATTATTTCGTTAAAAAAGGACACGTGGAAGAACAAAATACATTTGATGCAGTTTTTTCAATACAATATTACAAATACATTTAAGGGAGTTTTTTCATAACAACTTGTATCATTCTTCACTAAAAGCATATGCAGAATAAAAAATGACAGCCTGCAGAATATTCTACATTAACATTAGTTGATAGTACAATTTGGTTACATGTGGCCACCAATATATACATTTTATCTAGGCATCACAACCAAGAATAACAGCTTCTCATGAGCACGGTGCAATACTTTCATCCCGAGCTTACAAAGAGAACACGATATTACACCAGTAATGCAACTTGAAAGATTCTGAATCAGCCATTAATTAACAAGGCATCCACACAGACTTTAAGGCACGTGGAATTGAAATCAATATATGCTTAAAAAAGGAAGATATATACAAAGTCTTCATAAGATTGTGTCATACATTATTGATATTAGTTGAACTAAAAAAATACAACTGATTTTAGTAATCAGATGAAGAGACCCCAAAAATTAAAAATTTACACATACTATACAAAATATTTGATTATCAATGGTTACTATCTGCTGATATACTAGATGAAATGTCGCCTTCCACAGGCTTCAAAGTGGGTCCCATGCAAGAGCGAGCTACTGACTCAAATAATTTCTCTATCTCAGGCGCACATCGTGTAAATCCACGATTCCAGAAGTCATAACGAGGGTTCTGTCAGAAAAAACAAAAAAAGCATTTACAAACAAAGTTGTGAAAGAATTGAAGATAAATGTTAAATTGCCAGGCCAACAGCACAAACCTTTATAAGTTCAATGAAAGTGATAAGTAACCCCCATGGGTGGGGTCTATTTACAATCAAACGCTCCAACAATACCCTTGTTATTTGCTCTTGAATCATTTCCTATAACATTAAGTACCACATCTCAATCAGTAATCTTGAATAATCAGTTTCACCAAATACGTAATACAAGCCATTCTTTATGAGAATTAGGTGAGCACCTGACTTGCTTCTGCAAAAAGATAGAGCAATACACATGAAAAGTAATGTGTATGGTTATTTGGGTAACGCAGCTGGTTGGCAACTGCATTAAGAAACAAGTATCGACCTTCTGTATCTAGATCTAATATCAACCTCTGGAAAATGTCCATAGGAGCACTATGTATAGGTGCTGTCGGTACAGTAACCTGCTGAGGTGTACTTTTGCTCTGTAATTGCTGAATGGAAATGGAAAATAAATGAGCATTTATTTGGCCAGCACTGTTTAAACCACAAATGAAAGCAAATCCTAAAACACCTATAGTACCTGCATTCCTACATATAGAACCAGAGAATTAATTAAAGGAACATTATAACGAGTTCCAGCAGATACAGCTTCATGTTGAGGAAGCAGCACCCGGTTTTTCATATCCACTATTAACATGGACATTGGTTGCCTTGTCTGTAAAGACAGAATAGTAAGAGGAAAATTAACCAAACTGTCAATCTCAGATGCTACTAGCAAATTTTACAGAGGCAACACTGTTGAAATTAAATTCCTAACCAAGCCATATCAGACTATATCAAACTTGAACTTAATTCCAACTATTTTTCAAAAAACATAATTCTGAAAATTGTTAAATCAATAAGCAAAACCCAATTCATGAGAAATAGTAAATAGTTTTTGAATGCAAAACGAATAAGCACATTTTATTAATCAAATAAAGAGGTATTTATACAATTTACATGGTTTGTATCTCATTCTATTTTCTAGACAGTAGCTCCTTTCTTGAGCTGAATTCCTACCTTTTCCTCAACTACAAGCTAATGGTTTAAACAACTTGCTTCAAATACTAACCAAATACTGGAAAATTAACATTTGCCTGTGAAACACTCATTGGGCAGTTTGGATGTATAATAAACAAGCTCCTTGCACAACAAAAGGACGTATCACTGTAACCATTTTGCCTAGAAAAAAGGAACAATGTACCAACACAAATCATATGTCCTAGGGTCCAAGGAGACACTTTCTCAATCAGAAATACAGAAGTAATTAAGCTAGTAAAAACCATAAATAGCAGTATCATATTACTTCACATACACATCCCTTTCATTGGATCTTTACATTATAAATTGACTATAATTGTCATGTGTGTCGAAGGCTTTCAACATTTGTGGGATATGACACAGGTCTGTCAATATGCCATGGGATATGATATGTGCATGAGTGTGTTTTGTAAAAACATTGTAAGGCAAGTGACCCACTTAGCACACAAGCACCTCTTAAGTTTGATATTTATACTAGTTATTATTGTACTGTGAGGCTGGCATGAGACTAGGGGAAGTTAAATTTAATTATAGTATAGTGCTTTTCAATAAATATACATATAAATGTTAGTCTACCAAACCAGACAAACTATTCATATTATTTTAAAAAATTGTACCTTAAGATATTCATCAACCTCTGTTTTCATCTGTCTACTCTTCAGCGCAGCATCAACCTCAGATAAAATTCTTGGTGACTGGCTGATTTCAGGAAGAAGGTCAACCTGAAAAAGCCATAGAGAAAAATTTAAAAAAAAATTCAAACCAACGTTGCATTTACTAGTTTACCTCCATACTTAGTTTAATGTTCACTCATGTCCACTCCTCTCTTACCTTTAAGTTGGGAGTAAACGGATCGGGGAGCCTCATGTTACGTGGAAAGGCACTAAGAATGAGATTTCGCATCTGTATGCAACTAGGAGGAATAACATCGCAAAAGCTGAAATGGTAATCACATAGAAACTCTGAAAAATCATGAAGAAGAACCAGCAACACTCTAAGGGTGCCTTTGTACAACAATCGAACCTGTGAAGCCAACAAAGTGGAAATGTAAAATTGTTTTATATTATAATAGTTTAAATAACATACCAAGCAATTTTTTTTTAATTTCAAATATCATAGAATAGGGAATCAAATTTTTAACAACGTTAAGTGCTACAAAATGTCCAATGAATTCTTCCCTGCATTGAAGATAAGAAACCTTTCATATTTTACTCAAATACAATTACTAGACAATAGATAATGAGCAGCAAAGAGGCAAACCGGATCACTAAGCTCGGCATTTCTCAGGTACGGCTCCATAAACTTAAACAAATCCACAAGTAAACGTTGGAAAAAAGGCCAGCCCTTTTGATTGTTGCTCAGAAGTAACTTTGGCATAAAACTGCGATGGCAGATCAGTTCAAGCCAAGCAAAACTGCAATAGAAAGAACCATAACTATGATCGTCCCTTTCCCCCAAGAATATCAATATAGCAAAATAATGAACATCCTCATTGCCTCAGACATCAATGGCATGAACTTTGTAGAGCATCTATAACAATAAAGACGATATAGATGCATTTGTCAACTTACCTCCAACCAGGTACTCTTAATGGTTGCAGCGAATGGAAAGCATTTGCAAATGCAGTCAGTACCTGTAAAAGTCAAAAACATCTTTAGCTATAGCAACCATAAAACCATTTATGTATAGATAGGATGAACCCAATGGGTGACCCGTTTAACGGGTGAAGAATAAATTAATATGCATAAATAGTCCATCTGACATGTATTAGGTGTTGTAAGATTTACTATTAGGCTGTATTCGGAATTTCAGAGGCATATACAACAATTGTTAATGATCATGAATCTTCAGAAGCATATATTATTATGGATATCTGTCTGCATATATTTTATAATGGGAGGATTGCATCTGTATAAATCCAGTACATTAAAAGTAATAAAAGCATACCTGAAAATTACTGGCATCAAGAGCAGGATCAGGGGAGTTAAAATCCATTAGCCAGTTCACAAACAGCCGGAAATAAGGTCTAGGATGAAATGCATTCTTTTTCTCTTCGCAATCTCTTTGAATGACACGCACAGTCACTGCAAGCACCTGCACAGAATCTCTTCCATGATAAAGGCACCAACAGAACCTCCTCTAGGGTATTAAAAAAGGAAACAGGTCCACAGTAGATACAAACCTTGTTCAAAAGATTGACTTTAGTCATTCCTGAGTCCACCGCACAATACTGTGAAAACCAGATTACAAATTAGCTATTCTCCAAAACTTTTCCCATGTTGCATGTTCATCCAAATATTTCTTTATTGCTGCTAAATTGTGATTATAAATTGAGACAAAAATATGGAATACCCAACGGTTGAGAGAAATCACCTTAACCAACAAAACTACAAGTTTTGTATACATATCAATTGGAGTAAAAGAAAGGCCTTGCATTATTTGTTGGGAAGAAAGAGGAATTGAACTAGGAACTGATGCTTCAGAAACCAAACAATATCCAACAGAGAGTTCCTGCAATCAAAAATTCCACTCAAATCCACTTGGAAGACACAAAAGCTATGACAACTCTTCTAGTAGAAGAATCAATGAAATTGTTGCAAATGTGTCTACAAATATCTATGGACTCATGTACTTGAGCACAAAGTATTACCGTCAAAACACGAAAAAAACGATCAGAAACATCATCTCCTTTCAACATCCCTGTTTGCTGCAAGTGCGACATGTAGACTGCATATGCTTTATCATTTACTCCAGGAGAATCACATATACGAGCCCATTCCTCAAATAGATGTGCAACCTGCACAAACAGTTTCAGTTCAAGTTTGCAGTGATTGATACTTTGTTATAATTTATGTCTTTCCATTCCGATAAAGTTTACCTCAAATAGCCATAACATTAACTCAACTGACAGATATTGCAGAGTTCAAACCACAAAGTCTATTCAATTACTGTTATGAAATGGGCCAGCTTGATTGATACAAGACCAAGAAAAATTCAGATTTAGCACATTTTCCTTGTGCTCTCTTAATGCTCATCCTGATGATGGATCACGGAGTGTGATTCGAACGTTGATGCAAAAATTTACAACACAATCAAATCCAGAAACTCTTAATGATAATATTCAGATATCTAATCTTTGGTCTCTTATCTTTAGGCATGCATATGCTAATAAACTGGTAGTTGTCAAATGCAACACTGAAACATGAGACCGTATTAGCGAAGTTCATTAGAAAGAATATGAACAATGAAATTAATTCAAACAAAAAATTTCAAGAAAAAAAAAAAGATGAAAACAAATAAAATCCTTTCCAAGCAACTTGCAGGTAGAACTAACTTCATTTTATTATTCAGTATAGAGTCAACAAAGGTTTGAATAATAGGGAGGGTCAACATTGGCCCGCTCCCTAAAGAATGAGATGTTAGTATGTATGGCCTTAAAATTTGAGAAAATGTGGTTTTTTTTGAGCTTTGCTACAATGTCCATAATGAACCAATAGGAAGCAATCCAAATCAAAGTTCAGATTGACTATTGAGTCAATAAATAACTTGTGAATCCTCAAAAATGATTTTAATTATTTTAAATTTGTAGAGTAATTACTGAGTGCAGGATTTATTATTTGAAATGATAAAAGAAATGTGATATGGGCAAAGGAGCAATCAAACTCCTGATAGTCACAAATAATGAGGCTGAATTTGCATCTCTCCATGCTGGCATGAAACTATGCTGGGAAAAAACATAAGAAGAATTGATTTGGAAGGAAACTCTATGGTTGTCATCAACGCCATTACAAAATGATCCTACTCCAAGCTGGAAATCCATGGCATGGATAGAAAAAGATTAAAATGTACATCAATATGATGGAAGACTTCACCATATCGCATGTCCATCATGAAGCCAATGCAGCTGCAGATTATCTATCTAATCAGGCCATCAATCAAACAATGACAGGTCTTTTGAGAATCAGAGGATGCTTGGCACAATCTCAAAGCTATTACTGAGAATGATAGGTCAGCAAAATGAGGTTGTTGGCCATCAGTAAAGGCCTTTGTGTCGAGTATCAGAAGCATCAAGCAAATCCCCAAAAAAATATGATCTGCAAAGGAGTCTTTTACACAAACTTTTTGGCCTGAGACTACGACTTAAAATATATAAAACAATGCGCAAACTCAATTGCAAATGACCTTGAGTGAAAATTTCATAGGAGCAAAAAGCATTTGGGAAAAAAATCGGCAAACCAAAAGTATAATATTATTTAGAAAATTGGGAAAAAGTAAGGAAAAAATTGGATTTTGAAAAAAAAAACGTAGAAAAATTGTGGAAAAAGAGAAAAAAAACTATTTTTTTAAAAAACTTAAGGGTATTTCCATAGCATAGAGATATAGAGAGCAAATAAAATACAGTTTCACTCGCATTCATATTCATATTGCTGATTCTATAGGCAAATATTCAGTTAACCTTTTAAGAGGGCAGTCACCAAATAGTTGCCTAAGTCTAAAGATCAAATACTAGCCAAGTCTATAAAGTAACTGAGATCAAAATGAATTCATATTACTGATTACATAGGCAAATATTCAGTCAACTTTTTAAAAGGGCAGTCACCAAATAGCTGTCTAAGTCTGAGATCAAATATTAGCTAAGTCTATGAAGTAACTGAGATCAAAACTTATCAGACTTTTTAAGAGGGCAATCACCAAATAGTAAGTCTAAGATCAAATATTAGCTAAGTCTATGAAGTAACTAAGATCAGAATTTATCAGACAACAATCTAGCTAAGCTGCTGTTTGGAATTTATTAAAAGTGAAAGCCATTTTGAAGTGATCAAAGACTTTCATTGCGATTCAGGCAAGAAGTTTTGTAGGGATAGTTCAATGTTTGAGAAAGCTTATCAAATCATATTCCACAATTGCAATGCTTTATATTCCATAATGGCAACTGGTAAGTCCTTTATATGGGGGTAGAATTCAACAATAGACAATTGTTCGGTTGAAGTAAAAGATTAGCAAGCTAATGGTTTTGGCAATACCTAGCTTCCCCATTAAAAGGACATATATAAGGACATATATAATAGTGCATAATACTTATAAGTTTAAATATTAATGTGTAATATTAGTTATATGTTTGTTTGCATCAGAATCCATGGGGCAAGGCATGCAGAGAGCTCGGGTTATATTAAAACCACAATTTAGAGCAAATTCATTAGTTTCTTCAACACTATCTCACATGCCCCCGGGCCCCCACAATTTAAGATGATTGAGACCCTTCCAAATTCGGTTGATGATCGCCATTGCTCCTCCTGCTCTTCTGTTTAGGGTTTTCCAGAGGTCGGAAAGAAAACTAAAGGGACCAAATAAAAAATTGTTTCCATGCTGATTCTTTATTCCCTTCGCTTCCATCCTAGAATCAATCCTATTTCTAAGTGATTCGTCAATTTCACAAGTTTTTCTAGAGTTTCATTGGTTTTTGCAATGATTTTCATGTTTTTGCCATTTTTTAGGGAGTTTAACATGATTTTAATGTTGCTTCAAACACAAAAAAAAAGTCATTGAAATTTGGGTCAACGATTTTTCAGGGGAAAAATCAGCCGGCTCTAGGATTCAGATTAATTGGGTATAATCAGGATTTTTTTGCAGATTATTGCTTCTGAGTGAAATAACTGACAGTTGGAAAAGACAGAAGGATGAAATGAACAGATAAAATTAACCACTCAAGGAGTCATCCTCTGGCAAATTGAAGAGAGCTCGATTTGCGCTTCTGGAAAAGATGAATGGGCCAATAATATGTCAACATATGCCCACTACACAAGATTTCATGAAAATATTCTTAATCCAGCCCAGATTGAACGCTCTCAATAAGTCATTGAAGGCAGCAGGAATCTGATCTTCACTATCCGTGGCTAGGTCCCTATTTGTAATATTTGCTTTGTAAATGGGAGCTACCCCCACTGGTATCAATTTGCCCAAAAAAATGCTGAGTTTTCCCTGGCATTTTTCAATGAATATATGCTATGGTGAGTCAAGGGAAGGTAAGAGACATCTGAATTTGATCCGTCTTACACTCATTGCATGATATAGAACCAAAAGGCAAATATTCATTGTTCAAATCTCCAACTCTGAGACATCATCTTTCAGGCTCGACAAACAAGCTAGCATCCCTGTTAAAGGGTTAAGTGGCATTCAATAAGAAAGAAACAAAAACTTTGTGGTCTTTAGCCAACCGATGACTAGGTGAAAATGATAAGGTGGCATGGCTTTTCCCCATGTCCCGAGCCCGACCACCTGGATTAACTTAACTTTGATGGGGCTTCAAGGTGCAACGATGAAGTAGAATGGGACGGTGGTGTTTCTAGAACATTTCTAACTTTTACCTTTAAAAACAATTCCAACTCAAAAATAATACTTAAATATAAATATAATATTTATAAAAATAAATGACAATAAAAAATAATGAATTTTACAATGATATTCAGTTGTTCCATAGTTCCAGAGTTTCCTGAAGGGGGACGTGGGGACATGGGTACGAGTCTCGAGGAAGGGGGCACCAAGGGCCTACAATTTGGGGACAGCGAGGGGGCAGCAGTGGGGGGGCAACGCTAATATACTAATTAGGGTGAATTAGCATGTAGTGGCATGTGCCATATAACATCTTTATGAAAGCCCCAAGAAAGGAAAACTAGTTTTCATGAAGTTAAAGGTTGCAATTAGCATGTAGTGGCATGTGCCATATAGCAGTCAACCTGGAAATTTCCCCAACAGAGGTGGCAAAGGTGGTAGAGGTGGTGGTGTTGTGGGGTCTCGGAGATGTCTTTGTACAATGGATAGGTTAGGCTGCTGTATTCACCTCCTACAATGAATAATATGGCTATCTGCATGCCTAACATTAAACCCATTAAACTTGCTAGTACCCAAACTTCTCCTAGTAACCAAATTCGTGTATATGAAATTATGAGTAGCCCCAGTGTTAATCAACATTGTCACCTTGTTACTCTACAAGAGTCCACAAACCCTAGAAGCATGATACTTGGGGACCCTAGAAAGAGTAGCAAGAGTGCCTCCTGGAATCTCCTCTACTCTAATTTTGTACTCTATCTCATTAATCATAGCCCTAGAATTGGATAATTATGTCTCTAACTCCACCTTGGGATGAACCTTAATATAGTATATTTGGCCCTTCCTAGAGCATTTATGGCCTGGCTCCCATAGCTCTCTACAAAAAAATCACAATTTCTTCATCTGAAGATCTTAGTTTCCTCAACCTTTTTTGGTTTTGTAGGCCATGCTAAAGATTGAGGAGTATCGTTTTCGAAGGGTTCCTCATGTTGTTTTGTTGGTATATTCTTAGGAGAGAATTTGTTCTTGGTTGTTGAGTCTTTTGACCTTAATGCATTTTTAATTGCATCTTGTAAAGATGCAGGTTCAACAGCACTCACCATGCCCTAGGGTGACTATCAAACCCTTGAATAACAAGTAAATGAACCTTTCCTTGGTAACACCCATCAACATGACAAAAATTCTCTAAAAATTTGCCACAGAACCCTCTATTGATCCCTATTGCCTCAATCATGTTAATTCTTTGAAATGTATTCGTATGCTTTTGATCAAACCCGGCTATAAGTTTTTGTATAAATTTGGCTTATGTTGCAATATGTTGATGTCCTTGTGTGACAATTCCATGATGCCACCACTCATGTCCAATCCCATCCAAATAAAGAATTGAGCGCTTAAAACCTTCCTCTTCTATCATAGGACAAAGTAAGAGATGTGTGTCCAATGTTTCGACCCAAGTTCTCGCCATAAATCTGCATGAACCATCAAATGTGGGAAGTGACATCTTGCTTAATCTTTGTTGTAGATTTCTAATACCTTGTGGAATGTTCCATCTTACCCTAAATCCATCCTAGCATTACAAAAACATATGAACGAAATATCACTTCTAACATTGTGATCAATCCCTAAATATTCATCTACACAAGCCTCAAATGCTTCTTGATTTTACACTTCTTGGGATGGTTTTGTTCTAGGTAGAAATGTGGCATGAGTAGGACGCGGTGCTGATCCACTTCTATTGTTATTTATGGTTACTCTATTCAGATTAGTGTCACTACCTTCTTTCCCATTGTTTGTGTAGTTTTGTAAGAACTATTCATGTTTTGCACCATTTGGATGAGTAATTGATTGGCTTGTTCATGTCGTTTTATCATTTGTTCATGTCTTTCAGCCATCTTTACATAAAAATCTTCCACTCATCCTGATCGGCCATCTTCATTTTACCACTAATATTCTTGTTTTCTTCTTGTAGTTCTGCCTCTATTTCTTTCCCTCTCTCCAAAGCCCTTTGAGCCCTTTGGCTCTATTGCATTTGCCATTAACTATATATAGACCCATAGGCTCGAAAGATTGATGTGCTCTGATACCAATTGTAATGTCCCATTCTAGAACATTTCTTATTTTTGTCTATAAACCATAATTCTAGCTCAAAAATGATAGATAATTATTAAAACATAAAATATTATAAATTTCACATAAATCTGGACATCATGACTTTCTGCTATAATTCTCATTTCTAGACAAATTATGAGTTTTGTCCAATAACTTGATAGGAGAAGTAGCCGCTTTTGTCCTTGAGTCTTTTGATTTCCTTGGAGGAAATCCATCCTCTTTTGTTGTAATATTTACTTTCAAAATCGCATAATATTTATTCCTCGTTCATCTGTTCCTCTCGTTGAAATGATTTACCTTTTATATCTTATGGTTGGAAGGAGTCACAATGCTTCCATATATTGCCGCCCTTGGTAGTCAAGGTTTAATTTTAATATAAACACCCCTTCATATAATCCCTGCCTTTAGTAATTAATTTAACCATGTTTAACCCTGAGGGCTTGTATCATACTAGCATTTCATTTTAAAGACATAATCTCCATCAATTGCCGTCCTTATTTCCTTTAACCACTATAGTTATTGGCTACATGTTTGTCGCAGAAAATTAGATTGGTTCATCTGTGATCTGTTTTGGAAGTTAATCCTAACGGAGGCATGACACTCTTTAAATATGCAACAGTTAGCAGTAGAGAGGAAGCTAATGTCCAAAAATTGACATCTAAGAAGATTTCTGGAAGAGGCTGTCTATAAGCCTTCAATTCAAGGAAGCTGTCCTTTCGTATTGTAACTTGTTATAGGACCTCTAATGCAACAATAGATTTTCTGCAAAATATGGCCTGGATCAAAATCCGCTAACTGCTTATGAATCAAGATCCCCTAATGGCTCTTTACGGTGAACTTCCTTCGTCTTGGTTAGGTCTCGAAAAAGTGTCATTTTTTGAGCCCTAATTTTCTAATGTTAATTTCTTGGACATGTAGTTTTCTTCCAAAATTGGTGTGGCATTTGTGTGGGGCATCATTAATTTTGAAGGTTGTAAATGAGAGCTTTAAAACCTCCTCGTGAAATTTGTGTTTTAAAGAACCTTTGACAGCAGGTGTGAATTGCAGAATTTAATGTGGCTTTGGTTGTGTGTTTTTGGTGTTCATTGTGGATGCTGGCAAAGCATTTGCTTGTCTTCAGGGTTACACATCATAGGGAGTCTCTTAAGCCCTGACCCATACCTGCATAGTAGGGTGTCAGATAAGCAACTGTGTACTATCTTCAGCCATAAAGAGATGGCTGCATTAGGTTTTGCAAAACTGTTGCTAGATGAGAATGGTCGCCACTCCCATCCTGCTCAAAAGCTAACCATTAGGAAGGATTTTGTCTCTAAATTGGCTTCAGGCAGTGCCAAATGCCACGCAGAGATTGTGACTTTTGTGTCTCCTACTTCCAGTTCATTTTGGTCACATGAAGGTGCTGAGTGTTGGCAAGGATACACTTGTGATAACATCAGATAGATAGAAATGCAAGTACACCAATTGGTGTATGTTCTGGTAATGTGAAGGATCCTCAAGAAAAAGGACAAAATGATGGTAAAGATTTGTTGCAGGTTTGCAAAGAGCTGCTGGTGATAAAGACATACTACAGGGACCTAGGGAAAGTCTTAGACAGTCTTATTGTGACATAATAATGGCACTTAAAGGTCTTAAGCGCAGTTATATGATCCCTTCTTTTAGAGAAAGGAAGCTTAAAAAAAGTCGCAGAGACATCAAGAAATCCTCCACGGCCTCAAATTCTTGTCTCTGGATATTGCTGAACCTAGCTTCTCTTTCTCTTGGTTGCATTGTAGCTAAGGCTACAGGGCTCAAAGGTTGCTGGTTTTTATTACAGGTTCCTTTTTACGTGTATTTGCTGTAGTTGTTTTTGGGTGCAAGGTGAAGTTCTGTTTTGGTGTAGCACCATGGTGGGTGTTTTGCTTGGGAGTTGTGTGGTTTTAGTCTTAGGTGTCTAGTCAGTTTTTAGTTTAAGCTACATCCATCAACCAGTGTGGTCATTATTTTGCAAATCATTTTATGTAAAACTTTTTTCTTCACGGTCGAAGGCTAATTAGAAACACCCTGCCAATTAATCTAGAAACTAGCATACTATCTTTAGAAAAATCTATGTAAAACACGCTGATAGGTATCGTTACGGAGACACCTACTTTTATTGTATGTTTATTTATTTTCATTGTTCTTTTCTTTATTTATTTTAAAATTATTTATATAAGAAGAGTTTGTTTTCTATTATAACAGAAAATACGTGGACTTGTTATTATTAATTTGATAAATACAATAATTTAAACTCCATGGATTAGTTCATTATTTCATTGAATATCATATTTAATATTTATCTTAGAAATTCAAAGCACAAGCTATGGCATTGAAAAGAAGAGTTACTTTACTTAATTAGAGAGTTATTATATAATTAGTATATACTATATTAACAAAGTATGATTTCGGTTTTAGTTTCTATTATTATTATATGTCAGCTCTTAAATAGTTTTTGTTAACATGCTCACATCTGACTCCTTGTTGCCACTGTAGTTATGCCTCTCGGCATAATAAAAAAACAAACAAGCTAGTAAAATGACACAAATACCAAAAAGTTCACATTGGGAGAAACCACAAGGTATCTATGTTAAATTTTTTCCATAAGGTTAGATAAGCACCTCAACATCGATATATCTTGGTATCTTTCACAAAGATGAGATATCTATGCTAGTTTATAATTTAAGAGCTTAATTTTTTAGGTCCATACTCCATACAAATTGTCCACTAAAGACAACCATATCCACCATAGGACTCTAATTCCATTGATTCTCCACAAAGGACCAACACATACACAACACGAATACCATCGCACCACATACTTTGGCGCTGAGATGTCACTTTTGAGATTCAATCCTAGGTCTCCAATGAGACCCAAATGGCTTCAGCATTTAAGCACAGCCCCTTTTGTTGGCAAGTGATCAATTTTGTATGTGTTACATCACTTTTTGGTTGTCAGTTATGGCAACACATCTGGCATATTGATCGATTGATTTGAAGTTAAGTTTTGGTGATTCAATTATGGAATCGACTAAGTACAGAAGCAAAAATACAGAGGTATTTTGGGTATTGAAGATTGAGATCGATGAGTTATGACGAGCGAGCTTAGAGGGAGATACTATGGGGTATGTACGACCTACATCTAAGATCGATTTGATTTTGGTGACGATTACAGAAAGTTAGAGAGATTTGAAGACAGGCAAAAGCAGCAGAACAGTGATACAGAGCAATTGAACTGTAGCGATGATTTGGGGAGTATGACTTGGACTCCTGGAAAGCTAAGTTGGATTATGGTTGTGGATAATCTATATTTTGATTATGTAAGAGCGCCGACTATGTATTTAATATTTGCTTTATTAAATCTATTTTGTATTGAGAGCCGACTATGTAATATTTGGTAAGAGAGCCGACTTGGTGATAAGAAAGATATATATATGGAGATCTTTTGTAGAGCGAAGATATGAATTGATGTACTGGATGGAATAAGACATGTGTGAATGGCAGAGCAGAGGATTGACAGAGATCATTGAAGAACTATGACTGGAACTATCTAAGCATTGAAGATGTTTGTTTTGTTCATGACTGAGAGCACTTTGTAACAGAAGTATTATTGTAAAAGTTGTAAGCTCAGTTGGCCCTAACAGGGTGTTGTATACCTTTAACAAGGTTGTTATTCCTTTACCAAGGAAATGTAATATGTAATATTTAGCTCCTAACAGGGCTAGGTCTCCTAACAGAGACACTATACTTTAGTGCATGCTTGTGGGTACCATCCCCACCGGGGTTTTCCCTTGGCTAGGGTTTCCTCGACAACAAATAATGGTGTTATGAGTACTGTGTTATTTGCTTATGTTCTTTTGATTTCAGTATGCTTATGATTTATGTTGAATTGGTTCAAAGTTTATTTTAAGTGTTGTAATACTGATTCACCCCCCCTCTCAGTATTACCTAATCCTAACACCTTTGACATTACATTACTACTGTTGTTCTATCAGGGGTCAAATGCATAACATACCCTGATAAAACAACATAAGCTAATATGGTGAGGAAAATGCCTCCTACTTCTAATTTATTTTAATATTATTATCTTATATATAATTATATATGATACCAATTATTATAAATGATGCGTATAATATATAAATTAATAAATAGAATGTGGTGATTATACAAATTCTAAATTTAACACAGCATAATGTTTTTCTAGGTAACACAGCAATGTTAATTGTTAATAATACTTAAAATTTCAAAGAGTAATTAGCCTTTTTATATTTGCATTTAGTACTCTATTATGTTGGCAGAAAAAGGGTTTATGTGGACACGTGCCATTACAACCCCCTTATTGTCAGTGTGGACATGTAAGTATTTCCATTCAACACATGCAAATAAGTGTGGTTATAAAAATTAGATTTCAATCTAATTTAAATAACAATTTGTATTGCAATACTTCCTAATGATTCTCAGAGGTGAATTGCCTGAAAAGATCAAGTCAGTAACCATTTTGTTAGCTCAAGCATTTTTTTAAAATTGACAGTTCATGGGCTTTAAACCAAAAAATACATATGGCCAAATCAACTTGGAGAATCAGCTTTGGCATGAGTAAAACACAGAAATCATTCTACAAATAAATTAACATTTATCGTCAATCGCATAATCACCCAAATAGCATACTAACCTGTTCACGAAAACCAGGGGGGTCAACAAATCCACCATCACGATTAATGATTTTGCTGTCATCCCGAATTGTCCCAGCACGACCAAGGGTGGCCTGCTTTGAAAAAGAAGGCATTTTTAGGTGAACATTATCCATTGAAAAAATTAAATTCATCAAGATTCGAATCATGAATCTCCCAAATTAATTACCAAACATAATGCATTTTTAACATCATCAAAGACCTTTTTATCTCTGGATTGTCTAGCTTTCTCTTCTTTGCCAGCCAAAGACGCAGTTTGAGATGCCACATTTAGTGACATGTTCTTCACATCTTCAATCAATTGTAGCAAAGACTCGGGTGAACCTGGCCTCTGCGCCACCTGTACAATTACAAAAGTGTATCAATTAAAAAAAAACTAGGAAACAAATATCCAAGAATAAACATCATGTTGTTCTATACAAAGAAGGATCAACAACTCTTTGGAGTATAATCTTCCTTTCAATTATTAAAATTTGAATTACCTTCCCCAGTGCCTCAATAAGATTGAAAAGCTCAGAAATACTGACACCTGGCTCTTGAACCACACAAGTTTGAACAAGAAATATAGCAAATTCTGTAGCCGAAGCTGTATAAAACAAAAAGGCAAGGTAAGCAACCTATCATGTCTTGTTGAAATGAAACAAAATGATAATTTAACATACCATTCCGTCCTCCATCCACAAGTTTTGCAAGGTGGATGTTGTACTCTGTAAGGTTAATAAGTTCAGAACGTATAAGACCAACAGTTATATCCTTGTTGAATTTGCGTTCCTCATCTGAGTAAATTACCTGTC
>MU225616.1:827897-867507 GCA_018584345.1 Thuja plicata | reverse complement strand
CTCAAATGACAAACCGATTGATTGTGGCCACAATCAATTGAATTTAACCATGCAAGATGAAAAGACCAATTGATAATGAAAGCTGTAAATTTAATCAATTAAGTATGCAACATCAAACTATCACTTTAAAGAAAATCTAAAGACTTTATCCAAGGGACTAATCGAAAATGTAGTTGAGTCAATTCCCACAGATGAAAGAAAATAACACTTATCTTTATTGATTTTGAAAAAATAGTACATCCAGATCCATGTTACACTTGTTGATTAAAAACTATCCAAATATGTGAAATTGTATTATATTGTATTCTATTTACATTTTGCATTATGTATATATATGTGTTTGAGTGGCTTTCACACCTCTTTAAGGTGAAAAGACACAACCCTTATTACAAATTATTTTGAAAAAACAATAAACTAACTAAATAATAACTACCTAACTTTCGGATTTGACTTTGGTTGAAAATCTAAAACACATCGTGAAAAGTTAAGATTTCTACTGGAGATAGGAAAATATGATTTCCCAAACTGGGTCGTTTTTAGATTTTTAAAATTAGACCATCGTCAACATCTGTCGACATCATCATTGCAGAAAGTCAAAATTCCAGCATTTTTTGAAGGCTTCGATTAGTTAGTTCTATTTATTTGTGTCATAAAGCTTCCTTCCTTTGATTTTTTTTTAGTATGGAGAAACTTGCTTCTTGGTAATGGATTGGGACTTCTAAATTCTCAAAATTTAGGGGCACCACCAGTGACCATGTTTAAATTGGATAAGAAGAGGATTCACAACCAAACATGTCAACAAAGCCCATCCATTATAATGAAATTTTTCAAAGTAACTATCCTCAACTTCACATCCAGGATGTTTCCATGTGAGCCACACTAAGTTATATGATCTATCTCAGTAAGGTTTACATAACTCATCTCAAAGATCTGATCACAGGTTTTCATCATCAGTTTTGATTTTTTTAAACGTTATATGCACATACAACGGTAACTTTAGAACATCCTAACAAACACTAAATCTTTCCAGTTTAAATTATTGTACTGAGAAAAAAAACATCATATTATTAAAAAGAGCTTGTCTGACAATAAAAAATAACATTAAAAATCATACCCAGCTTGTTAGTTCCTTCACTACACGTTTGCAAACATCGCGGATAGAAGACAAAATGGTCATATGGGTTGAAACATGTAAATTGTTTGATGCATTCTCATATAATCTCTTAAAGACCTGTTTCAACAAATTTGACAAAATATCAGATGAGAACTGATAAATACAGAGTTAGCAGTTCATAAACTATTAAACATTAATATCCAACCTTTTGTGCTATCGCCAGGGCTGCCTCGTCTCTACTTATACATTGCAGGATAATATCAGGTATTTCTGCGACAAGGCCCTGGAAAAAATAATTTTGTTCAATACATTAAATTGTGATATAAATCTGGCTATTATTGGATAAAGAAAAATGTTAGTAATTTCAATGAAAGAAATTTTGCCTGAACTTCATGTTCACTGGCACCCATGGAGATCGTTGCTTCCAACTGCAAAATTAGAGCCATATTTTAAGAAAAGATGGATATAATCTAACAAAATCTTCTAAGATAAATTGAACTGAATCAAATATTCAATGATATTACCTTTTGAGATACAAGTTCATATTTATCAAGTGCTTCTCCTGTGTTGAGGGAAGGCTCTAGTCCAGAAGAACCAAGACGTTCTATAGCTGAAGTTGGAGTTGAAGGTCGTACTATTTGTCCAGAATCCTTCATGAACAATATTGTGTAAATTTGGTGATTTTAAACAATAAGATTACAAAAAATAACACAAAATTATTCAAGGCTGAATTAATCCTACCTTTGTAGAACTAGAGTTCTCCAGAATATTTCCTTCAGCAATAGCACTATTGTTTGTAGGTAGGGAACTTGACACTAACATATCTGGAATTTGACGCAGCCCTCCATCTGCCATAGCAATTTGACTACCAGGAGCACTACAGCATAAAAAATATAATTAGACTGCACTTCATAATTCACATTTCAAAACAGGAGAATACAAATATAGGAAGACGGTTGCTTGAAAACAAACCTATGAGGTGATGCAGCACGAGAGTCCAATTCTTCAGAAGATTGTTCCAGTGGTTGGGCAACAACACCCAGTCCTGATGCAGTTTGTGTTGAATTGTAACCACTTGAGCTCACCTGTGCTGTAGCAGAACCATAAACAACACGAGAAAAAGCAGATCCAAGAGAACCAGCATTAGAATTGGATGAACCACTTGGTGCTACAGGAGAACTTTGAGTGGGTTGATTCTGCCATGGAAGTCTTGCAAAATCCTACAAAAGCATATGCACCGTCAAGCATTGGGCAAAATCATGTTAATAAAGATATTACTGTTAGAATATAAGTACATGCAAGATGTATAAACAATTTAAACCTCATAAACCCGCTGTTGCGCTAAAGATAATCGGCCAGGCTTTGGCCGGAGGGCCTCTGGCAATCGAGCTAGATTTTTTGAGTACACAGTAGCATCATAAAATGCAGACCCAAGGGTTTCCCTCTGTTTCCTTCTATTAGAAAGTGCAGGTCCAATGACTTCTTCAAGGTCACGAAGTGCCTGACAATACAAACGGTACCACACTTCAGAACATTAATTAAATCAAGTTTTAATGTCATTAATAGACACCTAACAAACTTAGCTCTAGCTAATCAACTACTCTAGAGTTCCAGCATAATCAACCAATATATTAACTTGCAGTATCAGCTTTTGAGAATCTAAAAAGCGAATACAGGATAACTTTCAGTATAAAAGCAATGACAATACAAACGGTACCACACTTCAGAACATTAATTAAATCAAGTTTTAATGTCATTAATAGACACCTAACAAACTTAGCTCTAGCTAATCAACTACTCTAGAGTTCCAGCATAATCAAACAATATATTAACTTGCAGTATAAGCTTTTGAGAATCTAAAAAGCGAATACAGGATAACTTTCAGTATAAAAGCAATAATTTATATAACGAGAGGGATGGTTTGAAGAAACAGTGCTCTTCTAAATGACAACATAAGTTTACTTCATGTAAAATCCATCAACCACATCCCGACAAGGTTTAATGCACAATCCAGCTACAAACAAGCATGGAATCATAAACTGATTACACTATCACCTTTTCCGTTGCAGCTTGTTCTATCACAGCACAACCCAGATCTAGATTATCATTTGTTACAAGTTGCACAGCTTGCTCAAGAACTTCTCCCACAACATTTAGTTGTTGTAGCAAACTTCTCAAATGATTCGCCATCGCAACACGAAGTGGTTCCTGAAAACCATGGTTAATTAAATCTAATTAAAGGGTAAAAACCACCAATATCATTTAATAAACCAATTCACACAAGGGAATGAAAAAACTGAGAATAAACATATTCCTGGAAAAAGTTGGAAGTATAAAACAACCTTGCAAGTTACATGCGCCAAGCTCCCTGCAAGACTTGCTACCATTTTGTTTGCAGATTCACGTATACGACTTTCTTCAGACTCCATAGCGTAGTCCTATAGGAAATAGTTGTCAAGCAACAATGTTATTTATTTGCAAGGAACTAAAGCTTTATCAGATTGTGTAACATTACAAACAAAGCAATAAGTTATGCATGGCATAATCTATACAGAAAGATTATTATTACCTTAGTCACAAGTTCACGAGATGTCATGCATGCAATGGTGACACTCCGTTCCACAACAGGAGTTATGATCTCTCGAATAGCTCTCTCCATGGCGACAGGAACAATCCTGAAACAATAGTTCATTTCTTAAGTCTCATATGTGCAGATGACACACCTCCCTTCAGTGATTGCATTTGAAATGACTCACTGATTTTATCTAAGCTTAGTACCTTTGGAACGGTAGCTGCTGCCCAAGAGCATTGAGTTTTTGATTGACCACAACATATGCACCAATATTTGAAATTGGGATAGAAAACTGCAAAAACATCATTATAAACTCATCATGTCAAAATAATTTAGACTACATACAAATAAAATATCCAGTTTCACAACACGGCATTTCACTAAGAAGATTGCTCACCTGGACCTGACTAACAGGGAATGGAGATTGGGCTGGAGTGGCATGTGACAATCCAAGACCAGCTGGCATACGGTCAGGCATACCTGCTAGTGTGCTAACCTTTTCATCCTCTCCTCCTGTACTTGATGAAAGATGAAGTGCGGCAGAAAACTAAAACAAAAGCACAGTTATCTCCCAGACTCATGGACATAGAATAAATCATACAGAAAACCTGTTGATCAGTGTTCCAACTAACCTGAGGTAATACTGGAGCATGAGGAGCACTGGGATGTGAAGCTGAAACTTCAGGCTGCAGCTCTACCTGGCTAATTGAAGACACTGTTCCTGTTGTATGCTCAGTACACACTTGTTGAGATGCTCCCAAATCTTTATTAGAAAAGTCAGGATTTCCTTCAATCTCTCGTGTACGGCCCTTAAGAAGCTGTGTAGGCTTCACATCTTTTGTTTCTACCCCCAAATTTTTAAATAGTACCTGCAAAAAAGGAACAGTCAGATTTGACATTTCATTTGGTCTAAAGAACGTTAAATGGTATTGTCATCACATGTCAACTAATTGTTATCCAAAAAGAACTATTTGTAAATGAAACTATATTGTAATGATAACAAAATGCAAGGGATTGTGTACCTCAATATCAAATCTAAGATTCATCTTCAAATTCGGCAATGCATAGATTTCAGCAAGTAAGCTGAGGATACCCATTGTCCAAGGGTTGGGAGGCTGGTACGCAAGACTGGACTGACAGGGTTCTAAAATCTGTAATTATAAAAGTAACTATAATTCATACCCCTCAAATAATGTCATGCAACCAAAAATTATCAAAGCAGCAAATCATACCTTTGATGTAAATGGAATTACCGCGATCATCAGCCCTTTTTCATATGCCTGATCCGATTGTACATATCATGCATTAGCAAACACTAAAAAGGCATTCAATATAACTGATATTTCAACTACCAAATGATATTGCAAAATAACATTTTTTAAATCTAATTCTTTATTAAGATACTTTTCAGTTTCTTATTGTATTGCACGCTTCAAATCCTACATATCAAAATATAGGCTATTCACTGTCAAGTCTAGTTGTTTTTTAAATGTAATATGGCTTAGCAATCTTAACCATACACGATTTAACCAACAACATGAAACAAAGAAGATGCAATAATAAAACACACACAGTTGCTACAAAAAAATATTAACATAAACCACATCTTCTATTCCAAAAGGACAAAATTATGTAAAATTTGAACTCTTCAAATTTTAAGAATATCTGAAAATATGGTTATAAGTTAATTCTCTGAATGTTGAAGCTAAGTTGATAGGCTGGACATTTTGGTCTACATTGAAAATATCCTAACTGCTAGAAGTGCAGCTTGTTAAATGATATTAAGCGCTTCTTTTGTTTACAATGTAAAATAAGATTCAAACTTAAAAAGGTAAAAATAACATTTTCCTGAAACATGTCTCATGTTGTCAGAGTAATCTAGCCCTGCTAACTAAGATGCAGCATTATTTTTCGTACCAATGATAATGCTGCACAACTTCCTCTTGACTCAATAAAAAGTTATGCTGGAAATGAGATCTGGAGAGAAGAAACAAGGAAGATGAACAAGCTAAAACTGAGATACATGAAGGATATAATTAGAGAAAATAAAATTTAGATGTTCAATTGGCTTCTCACTAGGATCATCAAAACCACCACGAAACAATACTGGGGAGATGATTGAAGGGGCAAATATCATAATGAAGACAAATAGTCAGCTTTTATTTGTACTCTCTCCCTGCAAATACACATGCAGGGAGAGAACACAAATAAAATTGAAAATATAGGAAACACTAGAAAGCAAGAAAATCTTATTTCCTTTGAACTTGAATGCAATTTGATCTTTAGCATATTCTGTTCAAAGTTATATCAAACCAAAATATCCATTACCACATAAACACATTGCCTGCCACTCTGATGAACAGCTTCTCACTGGTAGATAAGTAGGAGATATTTTCCACAGCAAGTCAAATTATGATATTGCTATCAGGATTCAACTGTTTAGTTTTTTGAGTCAAACTCATTGACCCATATTTCATGAGTAGTGGCTCACACGAACCCATCTCTCATGAGAATGAATGGAACACTTAGCACTCATTGGATCCAATGAGTGCTAAGTGTTCCATTCATTCTCATGAGAGATGGGTTCGTGTGAGCCACTACTCATGAAATAATGAGTGCTAAGTGTTCCATTCATTCTCATGAGAGATGGGTTCGTGTGAGCCACTACTCATGAAATATGGGTCAATGAGTTTGACTCAAAAAACTACACAACTGAATCCTGATAGCAAATACCATAAATTCTCACCGGTAATCAAGACCCTAAAATTAAAGAAACAAAGATTTTGAGAACCTACAGTGATTAGCTTTTGTCAGCTTTTGTTGCATAGCAAGAAAGTTGAAACAATATTGGAGAAAGAGATCAAATTTGTTGCTCCCACCGATTGGGGAAGAAATTTGATCTCTTTATTCTCAGGGCACCCCAATAAATGATACTGACCAAACGGTCAGGATCAAAATAAACATTCCAAGATCAGGGTCGACACCATAAATAATGGAAGATAAAGCATGAGAGAAGCATTAATAATATCTAACATGGTAGCATCACATTACAAGCACACAATGTGGCCAGCATTTAAGCACTTTTCAATACTCAGATTTACAAGTGGAGAATTCAGCAATTATTTTTAAAAAGGTTGTGTAATGCCCCCACTTTGAAAATAAAACCCAATTTAAACACAGCAGTCATCTTTCCAGTAGGTTTTGGAAATCCTATACGAAGGGAATGAAATTTTATTCAAATTGTTAATAAACCAAAATAGAATTAACTCAAGGACGAAGAAAGAAATCTTTCAATTACATTTTGTATCAACCAATACTTAAACTACAATCATAAGCAGCCCGGATACTCTATTGTCTCCGCAGGGCAAATTCTTTGTACTGCCATTAATATCAGTAACATCTACATCAAGGGATTGGCCCCAGATTAACAGCTTGTGGTCGATGGGATAATTGTTTTTGCGCTGTCACCTCTGCAGGCTGTGAAACTCTTAGCGATATGCAAATTCCAAGGATTAATTAATATTAAGAAGTCATTGGTTAAAAAAAAAAAGAATTGTGCAGTACTGAAGGAAGAATTAAATAATGTTTCAAAATGAAATCATAATTAAGTGTTTTGATCAAAAAAGAAAATTAAGGAGTGGTGACTCATACCGAAAACAACATATTTAATAGAGGTCAAGTAAGAAGCAGAAAGATAATTGAGAATACATTATTATGTGATTATAACGTATTGTGGAGCAAAAACTATGGTCTGCAAATGGAGGACAAAAACCCATAATTCCCAAGAATGATTGCATGCAGAGATCACCACTGTGCAAATCTGAATTGGAATTACGATATACTTAAAACTCGCAGCAAATTGTGGTTTCCGAAGGGCAATTATCAGGCAGTTTTAAAGGCAGAAAAAGGAATTTCACTTAAAAACAAATAACTGCAGGATAAGGACAGAGTAAAAAGGAACTAATTTAGTCATTTTGAGCTATTTAAATCTGATTTACATAATAAAATATTCTGTAGATTTTGGAACAATGTCATCAAGATAAAAATTAAAATAAGGATTTCAAATTTATATTTAATTAAGTGTAACACGCGTCTTGGGGGAACCGCGGACAAGGGGACAGCGGGACGAGTTCCCGGGACAGGGGGAAAAAGGGCTTCCATTTGGGAATGTCAGGGGGAGGGCGGCGGGGGTGTGGTGTTGTATATACTATATGTTGGCGATTGTAGCTGCAGGAGATATTTTCTATACCTACGATGGTTGCATCGGCGTTCTGTTTGTAATATTTGCTATGTAAAGTTGATGTCTATACTCTGCTGCGTCAACTCTTATCCTTCATTATGATCGGGTATATTAAGACTGCGAAGAGTCTTCAATGCTGAACAGTTATCTATATGAAGAGTCACGCCCCTTGATGACAATCACCGAAGACTATGAAGAGTCTTTAACGTCAGCATATGAAAGGTCACTCTTTGTAACTGCCATCAGTTTGTGTACCACGGCAGTCAAGTTTCAAAGTGTTTTCCGTTCTTGTTTCACGGCAATCTGGGCCTTGTATCGATTACTGATGGTACGCAATTATTTCGTTACTGGAAGTGTTATCATTCTTTTGGGTCTGAAATTATTGTTGTTATCAACAGGGTGTAGTTTTTGTGTGTGATATAATAGTTCTTTGTACATTATTGGGTGTATTGTTCAGTATATCGTGGCTGTTCAGTAGGTGGATATTGATATTGTATGTAGCGCCCTTTGTTCTTACAGGTGTATTTGGCATCCATTGTATATTCAGGTGTATTGAGTATAAAGGTTCTATGTAGTTTATCAGTGAATAATTTTTAAGAGAGAACGTTGTGCACCGTTCCTCAAGTGTGTGTATTCAGATTTTCATTATTATTTAATAAAAACATTGTTTTTGGTGTGGCTGGGTTTTTCCCTCAAGTTGGAGGGTTTTCCCAGGGTATCTCTAGTGTTCTTGTATTTTTGAGATATCTGCTCTCTTTTTATGCTATTCTGGTTCAAAATTTAACATGGTATCAGAGCAGGTTTAAGTAAGATCCAGAAACAGAGTACTTCAAGCAGTGAAGTATTCTTTTCTTCTCTTCTAGATTGATTTATTCAAGTTTCAAAAATGGTTTATGGACTCAAGGTTGAAGATAGGTTGGATGGTGCATCAAATTTCACATCATGGAAATTCAGAGTTCTTATTGCACTAGAAGAAAATGATCTTCTAAACTATGTGAAAAGTGATGTGCCTGAGCCAACTGATGATACTGAGAAAGCTCAATGGAAGAAGAATAACATTATGGCAAGGAAGATATTGATTGATTATGTAAAGGATCATCTTGTGCCTATTATATCCAAGTTGAATTCAACTAAACAAATGTTTGAGAACATTCAAAGCTTGTATGAGTTCATCAATACCAGCAGAGCTCTTGCTTTGAGACGTCGGCTTCTCCATATAAAAATGTCTAAAGGAGAATTAGTCATCTCCTTCTTCATGAAAACAACAGAATTGAAAGATCAGCTTAGTGCCATTGGAGACTCGATTGAAGATAAAGACTTAGTTATGTTGGCTATGAATGGCATCCCTCACTCTTGGGAGTCTTTTATTCAAGGCATTAGTGGAAGACATGAATTACCCAAGTTTGATTGTCTTAAGAGCTGATTGCATTGAAGAGGAATTCATATTAGAAGCAAGAAGAAATGGACAAAAATCTCATCATGAAGAAGATCATGTTCTTGCTACTCAAACGTCTAAAAGGAAAGGAAAAAGGGAAATTACAAGAGGAATAGAGATAGAAGTTCAGATTCAGTTCCTGAACCAAAGAAGAAGGATCTCTCTAAAATTCAATGTTTCAGATGTGACAAGCATGGTCACTTTGCCCGAGATTGTGTAACAAGACCGAAACAACATGTTGTTGCTACAAATGTTGATGATGTTTCACCTAATAAAGAATCTAGTGACAACTCGGAGGGATTATTATTTATCTCGGCCTTTTTCAAGCAATGTTCCAACTGACAATAATACTTGGTTGATTGATAGTGGTGCTTCTCGTCACATTACAGGGTACCAAACATCTTTCTAACTTAGTGGAAAAAGAAACTCATTTGCAAGTAATAATTGGTGATGATGTTTGTTATTCAGTGAAAAGTGCTAGGACTACTTATCACCTAGATTCCAACATCCCTCTTCATTTGATTGATGTCTTGTTTGTTCCAGGAATCAAGATAAATCTGGTTTCAATTTCAGCATTGGAGGACAAAGGGTATCAAGTTGCATTTGCTGAAGGAAAAGTGCTTGCATGGAAGAAAAACTCTAGCATTAAGACAGCTCGTGAAATTGGTGTTCGTCAGGAGAGTCTATATACACTTTATGTTCGTCTTATTGAAGCTTTAGCACATTACGCCATCAGTTCAAGCGAGTTGTGGCATAGGAGATTTGCTCACTTAAATTTCAGAACTCTTTTCTTCCATGGAGAAGATGGTTGTTGGTCTACCAAAGCTTAATCAAGAGCATGATGGTATTTGCAAAGGTCGTGGTCTAGGTAAGAATATTAAAGGTCCTTTTCACAATAGTGAAAGTAGAACAAAAGAAATTTTAGATCTAATTCATTCTGATTTATGTGGACCAATGTTTGTTGAATCTTTGAGAGGTTTTTGGTACTACATGATTTTTATTGATGACTATTCTCGAAGGACATGGATTTATTTCTTGAAATCTAAGAAGTCTAATGAAGTACTTTATGGATTTAAAGAGTTCAAAGCTCAAGTTGAAAACATGTCAGAAAAAAAGGATCAAAGTTTTGAGATCTAATAATGGAGGGGAATATACTTCTAAAGTTTTTCAAAATTTTTGTATTGAGGCAAGGATCAAGAGGGGGTTTTGTGTTCCATATAACCCGCAACAAAATGGAATTGCAAAAAGAAAGAATAGATCCATAGTTGAGTCAACCAAGGCTATGATTCATGATCAAAATCTACAAACTTTTCTTTGGGCAGAAGCTTGCAAAACTGTTGTTTATGATCAGAATCGAAGCTCTCATCAAATTTTGGAAAATATGACTCCTGAAGAGGCCTTCACAGGTATTAAACCTGAGGTTAATCATTTAAGCATTTTTGGGTGTCCTGTATATATTCATGTGCTTGAAGATAAAAGTTATAAGCTAGAACCTTCAGGCAAGAAAGAAATTTTTGTTGGTTACAATGAGTCTTCTAAGGTCTCCATTTCAGGACAAAAACAGATAGAGAGATCAGCAGAGGGATGTATCGTTTGAAGAAGAAGTAGCTTTCAAAAGATCAAAAGGGTCTTCCATGGAAATAGATAGCGAAGAACAATAGACATCTCAAGATATGTACAATGCTTTTGATTCTCCTTCTAAGATTCAGAGGGATTTTACTGAATTCGAAGAATCTATTTCCTTAGATAGAAAGACACCCTTATGGTCTAGACATACTATGCAAGAGGCTGAAAAATATCAGCTCCTCGTGGCACCTTTAGAGAAAGCAAGAGACCGCATAAGTTTCCAAGATACGTTGCATTAATGAGTCACGTCATTGAGTTCGAGCCTTGAAGTTTTGAGGAGGCATCAAATCAGCAAGCATAGAGAGATGCTATGACTGAAGAGTATCAATCTATCATCAAGAATGATGTTTGGGATGTTGTTCCAAGGCCTAAAGAATATCAGTTGTGTCTTTCAAGTGGCTGTTCAAAATCAAGCATGCAACTGATGTGAGTGTTGAAAAGTATAAAGCAAGATTTGTGGCAAGAGGTTTCTCTCAAAAGGAAGGTATAGGTTATGAGGAGACATTTGCTCTTGTAGCTCGGTATACTTCTATCAGGACTATCATTGCTATTGTAGTTGTTAGAGGCTAGAAATTACATCAAATAGATGTAAAGACTGCATTTCTTAATGGTGTGACTGAAGAAGTGTTTATCGAACAAACAGATGGTTTTTTGATTCATGGGAAGGAATCTCAGGTATGCAGATTGAAAAAGGTCTTGTATGGCCTTAAGCAAGCACCGCGTGCATGGTATGAAAGGATTGATCAATACTTAATGAGCTTGGGATTCTCCAAGGATGATACAGATCCAAATCTTTACTACAAGGTAGTTTATGATAAAGCTTTAATTTTAGTTCTTTATGTTGATGATTTATTTCTAACTGGGGCAGATAATCTCATTGTCAAATGTAAGAAAGATTTAGCTTTAAGTTTGAGATGAAGGATCTCGATCTTATGCATTACTTCTAGGACTAGAAGTGTGACAAAGGCCTAATGAGATTGTTCTTAGTCAAGAGAAATACTCTATAGACATTTTGAAAAGATTTGGTATTGTTGTGAGGTTTTCACACCATCGCACCATTGTAAATGGGGACCCCCTCTTTTCACTCGTAGTTGTTAGGTTTGTTAGGTTTTGGCAGTTCGGAGCTTTAAAAGACTGAGGGTGGTAGATTTTGGGATTATATTAGTCCCCTATGAGAGTCGATTCTCCCTTCTCTGGACAAGGAAGATTATTTAAATGGGGACAAGGCAAATTTGAAGGAATATGGAATCCCTAAGCTATTTTTCATTATTTTCTCAATTACTTGGACATTTTAAAGTGGGGATGTTAAAATTAAAGTCCCTTGGGGTCAAGTTATAGTGAGTTGAACATAAATCTCAAGCAATGGGAGAGGAAGTCTTCACCACACAAGGATGATCAAATTATGTAAGGAAGAAAAGTCTCCAAGTGAGAAAGATAGCCATCATCAAGGGTTCAAAGACATGAAGACTTACAAATCCAATATCAATAGAGGGAAACCCATCACTTCAAGAAAATTGAGATATCAAGAGCAATTTCAAAGATAAGTTCGATGAGAGAATTTCCTAAAGAAAGTGTATGAAGAAATAAAATTGAAACAAGGATCAAAGATGAGCAAGCTGATGTGGTGTCCAATCATCATTCAACCAATCAAAGAGCTCCAAGTTGATATCTCCAAGATCATCCAATCAGAATCATTCACAAATGAACATGTGGAACATATTATTTTCTCATTGGTTCATCCTCAAGGGGATATCAAATGTAATTTTCTCATTGGCCCATATGTTGGTGCCTTGTTTCTATTAGCTATTTTTGGTTGCCCTAATTAGGGTTTGTAATGGTTTAATCTGGGCCATTGGTTTCAAATCAATCTTGGTCATTCATTGTAATTGGGGCTCCTATGTAAACCCCACCCCAAACCCAATTACTTGGACATTTTAAAGTGGGAATGTTAAAATTAAAGTTCCTTGGGGTCAAGTTATAGTGGGTTGAACGTAAAATCCTAAGTGTATTTAAATTTTGGCTAGTCAAATAGTCCAAAATACATTATAAAAGGCATATTTCATGCATAAGGGCCTTTAAATCCTTATTGAAATTGATTTTTCATACTTAAAATTGTCAAAATCCTAAGGAAAATTTTTCTTTATAAAAGTTCACAAAATTCGGACTTATTATGAATTTTTCCACTTATTTTGATCAAAATCCGAACTTATTATGTATTTCCTCACTTATTTTGATCAAAATCCAGACATATCATGAAATTCCACATTTAAATTGGCATTTCTTGAGATTTTTCTCAATGTTGGGAGTTTATCTAGACATGGGTCATTTTTCCCCACCTAGAATTCAAAGATAGAAGATGAGAGTGAAGAGTTCAGATACAAGGCAAATTTCCCCTTTGGGTTTGTACATAGTCAAATTTTGAGACCCAGAGTAAGGATTGATCCCTTTGGGTTTGTACTTAGTCAAATTTTGAGACCCAGAGTAAGGATTGATCCTTTGGATGAGAGTGAAGAGTCCAGATACAAGGCAAATTTCCCCTTTGGGTTTGTACATAGTCAAATTTTGAGACCCAGAGTAAGGATTGATCCCTTTGGGTTTGTACTTAGTCAAATTTTGAGACCCAGAGTAAGGATTGATCCCTTTGGATGTGTGTATTTGTCCAGAGATAGGTCATTTCCCCTTGGAGATGACTAAGAATGTGAAAAAGTTTCTAAGTATGGGATTGAATTTATCCCTATATGGGTCGTTTTCCCCTTTGAGGGTCATTTTTGTTAAGTGAAAATGACAAGTTTTGGGATTATATTAGTCCCTATGAGAGTCGATTCTCCCTTCTATGGACAAGGAAGATTATTTAAATGGGGACAAAGCAAATTTGAAGGAATATGGAATCCCTATGCTGGTCGATTTCCCTAGGTGAAATAAAATAAAATAAATTAACTAAATAAAAGGGAAAATAATATAATAAAGTTCTACAAGCTTCTAGAAGACAGAAGGTTTTATCCCACATTGCTTGTGTGGGTGAAAAGCGAAGCCAAAATCCCTTTAAAAGGAGAGGCTACAACCATTAGAAAAAATCAAGAAAATAAGCAAGTGGCTGAAGGAGATAGAAGAAAAGTCTAAGGAGCTGAAAATTAAGCAAAGGAGAGGCTACAGCCATTAGAAAAAATAAAGAAAATAAGCAAGTAGCTGAAGGAGATAAAAGAAAAGTCAAAGGAGCTGGAAATTAAGCGAAGGAGGGCATCAACCATCATTGGCCAGTCTGATTTAAGTGATTGTTGGGTAAAATCAGACCTCCAAAGGGTGAAGACAAGGTGAGTTGGCTGCCATAATGATGTCTGAAGATTCAAGTTTGAAAATCTCCATGTGTGAGACAATTTCTTGCAATAAATTGTGAGATTTTTCTTAGCCATCAATCATACCATGGTTGATTGCAGGTTAAAGGGGGACAATTTCTGAGTTTTTTAAGACCAACTCTAAGTCAAGAAGGGGCTGTGAACAACGTATTTTTAGACCAAATCTGAGAATGGCCCCCCCATATGGTGTGACTTTTGCAAAATTCTTAGAAAATCATAAACAAGAAACTCATCAAAGGATCATTGCAGGTTGCTTTGGAGGCTAAACTACTGATTCTAAGATCATTTTGGAAGCATCAAAAGGCTGATTGGTGATTGTATTCAGACTAGTCTGAAATTTTTCCCAGGCTGGGCGATTTTCTTAGAAAATTCATATAAATTCCATAAGCTAACAACCATTCCCGATCTGATTGTGAATTGATTGCAGGGATACATTACATGTTTTTGACTGATTTCAAGCATAGAAGAGGGTCTGAAAATGTGAGTTTTCAGACTAAGTCTGAAAACTCTATTAGGAAATCGATTTTTTTTAGAAATTTCAGAACTTCTTTAATGATCTCCAATGCCATTGCAGACCTTTTGGAGTGGTTCTAAGCCCATTTTGAAGCCATCAGAAGTCTGATACAGCATATGTCCTTGTACTAAAATTTGAAAAAGTCTGAAACGGGTGATTTTGAAGAAATTTCTTATAATTCACTTACTTGCCCAATCTTCAAGGGGGCTGTTGCTGAGTCTTTGGGAGGTATTTTTTGTTCAAGGATCAACAAGTTTAAAGACCAAATTCATCCGGAGAGGGTAATTTTCAGACTTGTCCTCAGAAAATCTAAGTTTGTCATTATGGAGAAAGATGGCTTTTGACCATGGTTGGTTGGCATTTTGATTCATAATTCACATATAAATCCATGGATCATGATGTGTGATGGACATAAAGAGTTGTTAGGACCAACCCTTACTCAATTTTCAGACTTTCCATGTTTGTCTTCAGAGAATCAGAATTTAATGGGAGTCTAATTTTCCCATTTTGTCGCTAAGTGTTGACAAATTTCTATAGTCTTAGGATTCTAATCCAGCTATTTGCGTAGTTACAACTCTCGAGGGATAAAATCACTAAGTGATGGCATGGACTTCATATAGATTAATTCGTGGATTTAGAAGTCTGAAATTTATTATTTCGTTCAAGTCCTTTAAGACCATACTGACTTCGAGCTTTGTGCCAGGAATCATGACCGGATCAAAGGCAGGGATGGTCACAAGGAAGTGAACAAAGGAAGGTGGAAGACAAGTTCAAGCTCAAGGCCAAGGATAGCAATGAAAGGAGGACTAGCCTAAAGCGATTGAGTTCAAAGGACCACACTTCAGGATAATGCACTTCAGAGATGGGACAAAAGAAGGAAAATTCAAAGATCAAACTAGAGGGATTATCTCAAGATCAAGCCCAGAGTCCAAGGACAAGATCAGGGATTCAATTCATTGGCATTCATGTATCCCTATGCAAGTCAGCTGTCACTTAAATAAATGCTTGAAGAATAAGGACTATCTTACAAGGAGGTCAACTTGTCCATATTCACATCAATTTTCCATTAGGATTAAACAAGTACACAACGGAATGTTTAAGGATGATTCTAACACCAAAGTTAGCATAGGAACGTGGACAGGGACATAAGGACAAGTCTGAGATCTAATGCAAGGATTGAGATGAAACAAATGTGAGGAACGAAGAGGGACTCAAGGACAAAGAGAATGAAGAGATTAATACACTGAGAAGGTTGCCTAGAAGACTCAAAGCAAATTCAAGGAGAGGCCTAAGGACGAGTTCAAGATCAAGGACAAAATTTACATCAAGAAGAATTCAAAAGTAAGGAAAATGAATCAGTTCCACAAATAAAGAAGATGGGCATAATCTTGAACTTCCTTTGGAATCCAAGCTCTGTATCAAGGATGTCCCAAGCAATGGGAGAGGAAGTCTTCACCACACAAGGATGATCAAATTATGTAAGGAAGAAAAGTCTCCAAGTGAGAAAGATAGCCATCATCAAGGGTTCAAAGACATGAAGACATACAAGTCCAGGATCAATAGAGGGAAACCCATCACTTCAAGAAAATTGAGATATCAAGAGCAATTTCAAAGATAAGTTCGATGAGAGAATTTCCTACAGAAAGTGTATGAAGAAATAAAATTGAAACAAGGATCAAAGATGAGCAAGCTGAGGTGGTGTCCAATCATCATTCAACCAATCAGAGAGCTCCAAGTTGATATCTCCAAGATCATCCAATCAGAATCATTCACAAATGAACATGTGGAACATATTATTTTCTCATTGGTTCATCCTCAAGGGGATATCGAATGTAATTTTCTCATTGGCCCATATGTTGCTGCCTTGTTTCTATTAGCTATTTTTGGTTGCCCTAATTAGGGTTTGTAATGGTTTAATCTGGGCCATTGGTTTCAAATCAATCTTGGTCATTCATTGGAATTGGGGCTCCTATATAAACCCCGCCCCTCTCATTTGTAAACTAGGACTTGTTGAAGTTGTTGCTATGATATTGTCAAATTGTTCTTAATTCATTGTTGTGCCTTGCATGGTGAATTGGTGTGATCAAGTTTGGAGTATTGCATGGTTTCTTCATTTCCTCACTTAGATTAAGTTTTCATTTCATGTTGTTTAGAAGTAGTTTAGTTGGATGTAAGAAATTATGGATGCTTACTTGTTTGACTTGAACAAAAATAGGCCACTAGCCTCTTGTTGATGGTAAGAGTGCCTTGTGTAGTAAGCTAGTGATTGCACTTAACTTCAATTGATAGTCAATCTTTAGTTTGCATCCATTGATGGGATTGAAGAGGAGATATTGATATGAAAATCATTCGAGTAGACCTTAGAAGTTTGCACTAGGTTGGTGGAAGTCGCTAATAAAACAGTATCTAGTAGTCCAAGTTCATTCATTCTTATTTCCATCCATAGTTAGAAGTAGAAGTAGGAGTATTAAGAGTTAGAAGTTTAAGTTTGAATTGGAGTTCAAGAATTGGAAAATCAAAAGAGTATATTTTCATCGCACATTGTAAAGCCAAATCGTTCGAACTAAGTTGACGAGTCCTAGTGAACAGTGTAAGTCCCCATAATGATCCAGCAAATCACATCATTTCAACTCCTTGAAGTCACCTTGTGATATTACTTTGCAAGCTTAGCATAAGGATTGACCTTATTTGAGAGAGGATTGAGTATCTAAGCGTTTCACTTTGAAACATTGGGTGTTTGATTCTGCATGTTGTGGTGGAATAAAACTCAAATCAACAGGTATGATGGATTGCAAGTCCATGTCAACACCTATGGAAACAAATTTGAAGAAGTTGAATGATTGTGCAGCCAGTTCAGATTTAGTAGACCCCTCCACGTACAAACAATTGATTGGATCGTTGATGTATCTAGTCAATACTAGACCAGATATTTGTTATGTTGTAAACACTCTCAGTCAGTTCATGTGCGAGCCTAGACAAATTCATTTTGTTGCAGCAAAGCATATCTTGAGGTATTTGTGTGGTACAGTGGGATATAGTCTGAGATATACTTCTTGTGAAGATCTGAAATTGCAAGGTTATTATGATTCTGATTGGGTCGGGAGTATAACCGATAGAAAGAGTACTACTGGTTGTTGTTTCAGCTTAGGATCTGACATGATTTCTTGGTGCAGCAGGAAACAGTCATGTGTGGCTCAAAGTACTGCAAAAGCTGAATATATCGCATCTTGTGTGGTAGCTTGTGTGGCTTTGAAAGCTTCTTGCAGGATTGTTTGGTCAAGCTTTGGAACCAACTGTGATTCATTGTGATAATCAGAGTTGTGTAAAGCTTTCTGTTAATCCAATATTTCATGATAGAACAAAACATGTGGAGATTAAATATCATTATTTAAGAGATATGGTGCAAAGGAAAGCAATTCATCTCAAGTATATTTGTATTGATGAGCAGACAACTGACATTCTCACCAAGCCACTTTCCAGAGTGAAGTTTACATATTTCCAAGATAAGCTCAGTATTGTAGGGAATGTTACTCTTGCTAAGAGAGAGTCTCGGCCTCAGTGATTCTTGCTACTTGCTATAATGCATATTTCTCTGAGATGGAGAAATGTGAGGTGAAGGCACTTGTAATGCATATTTCTCTGAGATGGAGAAATGCGAGGTGAAAGCCTTGTAATGCATATTTCTCTGAGACAGAGAAATATGAGGTGAAAGCCCTTGTTTGCCTCTGAGACAGAGGTATTACTCTTTCCACTCGTGGGAGTAGCCATAGTGGATGTCATGTTGAGAGAGTCCATGACAACATCACGTTGAGCGACTCCGTCATGAGAGCTTGCATTTATATTTATTTCACACGGGAGTAGCCATGGTGAACATCATGTTGAGTGACTCCATGATGCTATCACGTTGAGAGATTCTGTGATAACGTTTTGGTTTTCTCACAAATGGGTGTATCCATTGTGACTGTCATGTTGATAGACTCCATGACATGAGAATATGGAAAAGATATCTCCCTTGCTAAGAGGGAGCGTTGGCAATTGTAGCTGCAAGAGATATTTTCCATACCTGCTATGGTTGCATCAACGTTTTGTTTGTAATATTCGCTATGTAAAGTTGATGTCTATACTCTGTTGTGTCAACTCTTATCCTTCATTATGGTCAGGTATATTAAGACTACGAAGAGTCTTCAATGTTGAACGGTTATCTGTATGAAGAGTCACACCCCTTGGTGACAATCACCGAAGACTATGAAGAGTCTTCAACATCAGCTTATGAAAGGTCACTCTTTGTAACTGTCGTCAGTTTGTGTGCCACGGCAGTCAAATTTTAAAGTGTTTTCCACTCTTGTTTCACGGCGAAACAATCTGGGTCTAGTATCGATTACTGATGGGACGCGGTTATTTGGTTATTGGAAGTGTTATCATTCTTTTGGGTCTGACATTATTGTTGTTATCAGTAGGGTGTAGTTTTTGTGTGTGATATAGGAGTTCTTTGTACATTATTGGGTGTATTGTTCAGTATATCGTGGTTGTTTTGTAGGTGGATATTGATATTGTATGTAGTGTACTCTGTTCTTACAGGAGTATTTGGCGTCCATTGTATATTCAGGTATATTGAGTATAAAGGTTCTATGTTGTTTATCAATGAATAATTTTGAAGAGAGAACGTTGTGTATCGTTCCTCATGTGTGTGTATTCAGACATTCATTATTATTTAATGGCTGGGTTTTTCCCTCAAGTTGGAGGGCTTTCCCAAGGCATCTTTGGTGTTCTTGTGTTTTTGAGATATCTGCTCTCTTTTTTATGCTATTCTAGTTCAAAATTTAACACTATATACTATACATATAATACTTGAAATGCTAGTTATGAAAAGATGTATAATAGTATAAGAAGTAAAATAGCAAAATTGCAAATGCCAAATACTAATACAGACTACAATATACTTGAACATTGAAGCTCTACATTGAATATTGAATTACTAATTACTAATAGAAATTAGAATACTAAATAGAATTGTCGAATCGGCGAATGGAAGATTTATATTATATCTAAAATATGACAGTAGCACCACGTGAATTGCAAACATAGAAACCCCAGTTCTGATTTTTATCTAGAGTAGCCAGCATAACTAGCAATAATGTATGCAATAGCAGCTACAAACTCTCATTAACTGCCCATATTATGTTTGCAAATGATCTGAAAAGGTCCTTCAATTAGCCAAAAATATATGTATATATCTGATTTGCTTGCAAATATTTTTAAAAAAAACACTTTTTAAATGTCTTGATACAGGAGACTTCCAGAAGCCCCCAAGACGCCCAGGGGACTCCTGGGCGTCCCCAAGACACTTAGGGGACTCTTGGGCGTCCCCAAGACACTTAGGGGACTCTTGGGCGTCTCCAAGACGTCCCAGGGACTCCTAGCCGTCCCCGTGTTCTTGCGGAGCTTGAGCGGCGTCTAAACAGTGGTGGGGGGACGCCAAGTACCCATCCCCCCGTCCCTGGGACATCCCTGTACTGAAAACTTGGGGTTTTAGGGCTTTTTCCATTAAAAATTTTACAAAATCATTAAGTTCTCCATTACTCATCAACAGTAGTCAGGTTTCAAAATGGAAAATTTGGCAGTTTTCTGTTCATTTACCATGTAAAATGCACTCCCGTGATATGTTGGTGAATCACATTCTATTCAATAAAGTTTCATTTGTCAGCAGGACTGATAAATTTGGTCCCAGCTTTTACTGCTGGGCTGTTCAGCAAGATTCAAAACAGCACAGAATTACATGTGTTGCACAAGTGTGGCCAATCTATAAGTATTTTTCAATACTTGAAAATAAAATCTTAAAACAGTTGAAAATTTTGGAAAAACAAATCATATCCTTTTGACTCATTCGCCATCAATGGTACTTGTGTTTCAAAAGGGAAAACTAAGCAGTTTTCTTTGCTTCTAATGTAAAAATGAATTTATTTGACATTTGTTATGTAAAGACCATGTTTTTCATTTTCTATTGGGATTGATAGGTTTTGTCCCAGCTTTGACTAACATGTTGTTCAAGATTCAAAACAGCACAGATACAGTGCCTAGCAAATTTTAGATGCAACTGTGTTTTATGAGCAATCCATGCTTGTATATTCAAATCAATGAGCTCTACTAAAAGCATACAAAAGAAGAAGTTGGTGCGGCCTCGTTGTTCACAATAACATTTAGTATCAGTTGGCACCTCTGGGCACCCACTTTCACAAATAATTTAGTGAACAAGCAAATGTTAAATTTTATTTACATAATGTAAAAGAATCAATTTAAAGCATGTCTTATTAAGTTATTATCCATTAATGCCTTCTTTTGAAAAATAAGAACAAGAAACCTCTACAAGTAAAGCATTTAAATATCACGAGACGGTCATAAAAAGAAGAAAAAGAAAATAAGAATAACCTCAATGATCAAAAGTTTTGGATCAATTTCCCGAGCCCGCAATGCCTGGTTTCTACCAATAGTAAGTTTCCCGAGCCAGCTTCCAAGATTTTTGAGTAAAGATCGTTCTTCCGAACTAGATTTAATAAGCTCTGACTTTAAAAGAACCTGCCAATGATATAAATCTCAGTTATTGAACACAGCAAACCTATGAGTTACAGAGGTCCATATTCCATGCCAAAGAGCCAGAAGCCAAAAAAGGATAAACTACAACCTTGCAATTTTCATAAGTAGCTTTAATGATTTCTTTGTGCAGTAATTTTGAATTGATCTTGTCCAAAAACTTTAAATACAAGTCATGAAAATTGGGTTCAATACTAGCCCTGCAAAATAATTGCTGATATGTTAGCAAAAGAGTGTAAATTAATTTAAAAATATAAGTGGCCAGGTATTTCCAGAAATTTAGTTGATACAAGGATGTCACACTCACCTTTTCATCACCATATACTGAGCAAACCATGGATAGTACTGATCTTTCAAAATATCCAAAAATTCCTTCGATTTGGCTTCCAAGTTGGTTGTTGAAATATTATTAATCATAAAAGCTATCTTATCTTGAACTTCTGGGCCAGGTGCCTGTATTTGTTCATATATCATCAATGGTCCTCCCTCAACAGTGAATCGGTGATTATGCCACTAAATTTTGACCCTCATACATACACATAGAAATGTAATGTTTCCAAATACAATTAATCTTTATACATACATACATATGTATATATATGTACACATATACATATGTATATTTATGCATATACATAACATACATACATATACTGTTATACATTAATAATACATACATATATCATATGTGTGTGTGTGTGTGTCAAAGTTGATTGCAGTGTTACTTGATGACTTCCACCGGTTACTTATATTGTTTGGTGGATCCGCAAGGATTCAGATTAAAACAATGGCAGCATCTCATTTCTAAATAACGTACCTCAATAGCTGCATCTCGTTTTTCAGCAGCAGCCACCAATGTTTCGATGTTAAGAGCATGTCCAAAGCTGTTTAAAGTTTGTCTGGTAACTGCCATGCACAAGCACAAGGAAAATCATCAATATATAAAAATATAAAGCGAAGTCAAAACAGGATATATTATTTCACAAAAAATATCCATGTAATTGATAACTTTAATCAGTCGGTCTTGCCAGTCCTCTACTCAAAAGATTTGCAAAACCAAAAGAGGAAGTATCTGTTAACATCCTTCTTATCTCTGGTACTAACATTGCTTAGATGTGTTTATATATTTTGTGGGCCCCCTTTTCTTGTGATTTTACTGATGCACATGAAAAAAAGGTCATAGAAGAAAAAAAGTTGGTTGTCACGGCTAACTTACATAAAATACAGTTTAAAATATTTACCACGGAATTGTCAATTAAAATACAAAAATTATAAGGTGATTGTTTATCCTACATTGATAAAAAATAGGAGACAACATAGGTACTGGGGTGAAGTCCCCAGGAGAGTTGATGTGCTAACATCTTCTTCTTCATTGGTACAAACACGCAAAAAAGAATGCAATGTGATCGTCCCAGATTAGCTACAGTATACACTAAATATCTCACATCTAAATTAAAAATTAAAAACAATTTAAATGAAGTTGACCATTGAAGCTTGGATTAGCTAAAATAATAATACTGTCTGCATTTCCGAAAGGCATACCAATTGATAAAAAATACCTGGAACTGTTGAACCTCGAGAATTGCACAAAAACCCCTGACTAGATACCGTAGATGTTGTTGATCCACTACCAGCTTGCTGAGAAGGTGCTGCTTGAGACAACTAAGCATGCACAAGATTTAAATGCAAATTATATTTCTAGCATTGAACACAAGCATGATTTTTATTGCTTACAGAAGATCACTGTGAAAAAAAAGGTTAAAAGAATGCCCAGAAATCAAGATAAATAAACAGAACATCGAATAATTTCTGGAAAAAAATAAACTAGTAAGTAAAATGTAAAATCTTGTTTCTTGCTGATAAAAGGCTACAATATAACACCTTCAGTCCCAAACCAGATTCAATTTGGCCATTGGCTGACATCGTCTGTCCAGTTGCCAAAAGTGAAGGCTGTCTAACATAGCTTGCTGGAATTCCCTGCTGTCTCTGTACCAATGCAGATTGTGATGTTGTCGGACCCACAATTGACTGCCATGTAGAATCAGAATTCTAATAAACAAACACAAAGGATTACACTCAGCTCTCATCCGCCTGTGAAAGAATGAAAATGCAAGTTATTTATGTGCCCCAACATATCCAACCACATGCCTACCACTTACCTCAATTGTATCAGAAGATGGCAAAGAAATTGAACTCTGGTGTTGGTCTGATGAGGGAGGATTCCCAACTGTTGGTTCTGTATGGCTAGATGAACTGCGTGCTAAAGCCCGTTCTATGAACTCAATCAAATCTCCATGAGAATCCCGCACATGTGATATCTGCAAGATATGATTGCAGTACTGTGGCCATTCTACTAGTCGATCAAGAAATTGTTCCAGAGCTGTGAAGCCAAATGAAAACATCTGCAGATAATATATAGTCAATTCTCAAATTTCTATACCAACCATAGGTGCAATTTCAGTAAAGAACTAAACTATAAAAGCCAACCTTAGAGTCCAAAGGTTTACGCAGAGCATCAAGGACACAACGTAGTGCTATGCCAAGAGTGAGAGATGAGACAATCTGGTGCTTTATAATTGAGCCTATGAAATATGAACACACTCACATTATCATACACAAATTTAAATTTAACAAGAATGTGCATGAGTAAATAAGCCACAGTATATGATCAGCAAGAAGAGATGAATACTAATACTTACCAAAAAGAATGCCTGTCAATTTCAACTCCCTCTCTGGATACCTTGTGAAAAAACGGTATTCATCAAATAGGCTCTGTATCATGCAAGCAAAGATTTCTTGCTCCCTGCAAAAAGCTCCATGCCAGACAACTTGTCAGTCCTTAAGCATGACAAAATGTTGAAATAGGTATTATTCAACTATATTAAAATTTCCAGCAGACACAGCCAGAAACATTCACATTAAAAAAGGGAAGGTTAAAATATGGGGAACATGTTGCAATTCAATTGGATCAATTCTCGCGTTAAACAGAAACGCAGCCTCATAACAAAATATGAAAAATAAAAAATGAAAATTGTTTAAACTACTTAGCACACAGTGAATAAACTGAACTTCCAATATACTGGCTACTTGGATGTTAAAGTTCTCAATAATGATATAAGATATGTGATTAGTTGAACACGCTGCTTTTTTTCCTAAAGCTTTGTGTTGCAAATTAATAAAGGCAATCAAAAATGTTAAGATAGTTTGCATGCATTTTTGAATCAACGACAATTTGAAAGGACACATTGGAAACAAAGTAGCATCAAATACATTCAATGACATCTTATTTAGCCACAACATCAAATGTACTAGCTAATTAGTCAGCAAGTAGTATACCTTTTCTCAGAAGACTCCTTGAAGCATGCAAGCATTTGCACTAACTCCTCAATAGTCAACTGCCCAACATAGATCTTCTGAAAATAAGAATTTGACTCTTCATCAATATCAGCAGCAAATACTTCAGATGGCGACTGCTCTGCAGCACCAACACTTAATAATCGGGGGTTCACACGGACCATTGCAGAATGTAACCGTTTCATTTCTTCCACAAGATCTCGGGACTCCAATTGGCCAACATTAGACTGAAGAACCTGAAAAAATTCTGACAGTCCTATAACAAAGCAAGATATATTTATTCATTCTAAAATATATCACAGAGAGAAAAATATGGCCAACCTTAAAGAAGCTTGCAGTTGTATCCAAAGAAAGATTGACTATAGGTCCAGAGCGTTGGGCTAAATTTCCGAGTGCATCATTTGATGCTTCGAATAAAGTTCTTTCTCTCAAAAACTTCAGACATGCCTGTAGTCAATAACAAGAAAAAGTATGCACTAATGACCAATACAATTGTTGAGTCTCATTATTTTCACTAGAAAGGTAAAGCACCCTTAAAAGACATACATGTGATCAATGTCAAGAAACCGTATGCATTAATGACCAAAACATTTGTTGGGTCACCTTATTTTCACTAGAAAGGTAAAGCACCCCTTAAATAATTTTTTATCTTAAACAAATAAAGTGCATGTCACTAAACAAAGCATACAACATTGTTCATTGGGACCAGATTGATAAGGATAAAGCAAAAAGCATCATTCAAAACATTTACCTGAAATAAAGTATCCCTATGAGTGCTTAAATTGTCATTTAGCCATGTTTCCAAATTCAAATACTCCCTTCTGGATGCAAAAGCCGCAAGTTCAATTGCAAAAGAAAAGGGTGTCATGTCCAACACAAGAGACAATGCCTGAAAATTGCAAGTTATGTGTTTAATAATGATGGCAATAACCTAAATATTTAACAAAAGCAACTGTAAGATAATGAAACGTAAATTACAAGGGCCTTCTCCAGTTGTTTCTCTGAAATTTACTGGAGGGTAGGGAAAACATGGGGTTCCCCAGCCGTCCCCAGTACACAACCCCCAAGCAACAACATGGCTAATGTTTGCAATACGGACTTTTACCCAATATTACCAGCAATTGTGGCACTTGGTACTTTCTTTATGGCACATTAGTGGGACGTGATATGCATAAATAGTCTGTGTTAAAATGTGGGCAAACACTATCGCTTCATTCCTACATATGCAACAATAGAAATACGCACACATAATTGTGCAGCATGCTATAATGAATTCACTGTCTTACCTTTATCTCTTGGCATGCATCTGCAATTTTTGAGATACTACTAGGATCTTTTGAATGGATGTCCATCATACTCCAGAGGACAATGTGAGGATTAATATGCCAGAGTTGGTTAAGTACAATGCTGCTACTAAGATTTCCCCCAAGACATAAGGAAAAAAGAGTAGAAAATATGTCACGTTGAAGCATGTTGAAGTTGGTCTGCACAAATGGTGTTGTGTTCTTAGTCAACATAAATAAAGAGTGTCACAAACATAGAATAGAAATGAAACAAAAGCACCACAAACAACTTACTTTGACTTGGGCAACAACGACAAGCAAAGTCTCCGGACAGTGATTAATAGGATACTCGAACATCGAGCGCACAACAGCCCCATGCCCCATCTCTGCCAAATGGCACAATACCTCTACCAGATCAACAGACAACCATGCCTGATTCATATTACCAAATGGAAGTTTATTTCCATGTGGACCTTCCAAGGGTACCTGTCAAAGTGGGATTTTTTTAATTTATCAAAAATCAAAAAATAGCATAACAGCTATAATAGAAGAAAATTGTGTCAAATGTGATGGCATCAAGTGTTAAATCCAAAGAAACGAGAAACGGAATCGTCTCGGAATCGGCAAGGCCGAATCGAATGACGAATCGCCCATGAATCGGAATCGAATCGCCCATGAATCGGCAAATTTAAAAAACCCTTAAAATTTAGAGATTTTTACAATTTAAAACTTATTTCATGCACCCTTTATTGAATATAACTTAAACACACTATAACATCATCAAATAGAAGCTAACATACATAAACAAGGAACATAAATGATAAATCCATCACATGCGTTACATATTTATGCAGCCTAGAAGCATGAGTTAAGATTGGTATGTCACATAGTATCATAAAAACATTTAAACAACAAAAACACTTGTTATCATAGCATCATGAATCATGATCATACCATCATATACCTCAAGTGCAAGTTCAACGTCAAAGATTTAAGAATCAAAACATTAAAATTAAATCATTACATCAGTTCAAGTATCATTGTTTTAAGTTCAACTAATGAATTAATAATTTATTGATATTCTTCTTCTTCATCATCATCTTCTATATGGAGCCTAATAAGACTCAAAGGTTAATTTTTCCCCACTTTTATCGGCGCAGTTTCCACCCCAAGTATTTTTTAAATTATTTTGACTTGACAGCTGATTCATGCCGGTTCATACATGGCGATTCAGGCGATTTTTGGATGAATCGCCTGAATCGGCGATTCAGGCGATTCATGCCAAAAAACCGCCGATCTGATTCACCGGCTCCAAAAAAATCGGGAGCGGTGAATCGAATCGCGATTCACGCGATTCTCGTTACTATGGTTAAATCAATGAAGCTTTCATAGTGGAGAGCTGTGTTCAAATCCCAAAAATAAAAAAACAATATATTTAAAAGGAATAAAAGCTGAACGTTGAATCAGGTAAACCGCTACATCCAATTCTGAGTATGGTGTACTCCAATGGGCAATGCTTCGTGCAAGTCATGGAGAATTTGGTTGAAGAGATAACCCACAGTCTTGACATTGAAAGGTAAAGCACACTCCACCCTGAGAATATCAATCAAAAAATAGATGAACTTGTAAGCTAAGTCATCACCTGTAGCCTTCTTGAATTTGCAAATGTCAGAATTTCAGTTGATGCAGATACAGCAAATCTCAAGAAGGATAGCTGGCCTTCATCATTCTTCCATACACTTCCACAAAATGTCTGAACAGGAAATGGATCCTGCAGGCAAAAGAAATCCAGAACCACTTATATTCGGTTCTCATAATTTGTGGTTAGCAAACCATTCTTTTCCTACTCAGTGAAAATTACAGAAATGCACAAAATATAAGCATGTAAATAGGATCTGGTGATATAGAACTCTGCCATGTTTACCTGGCAAATTTTTGCATATGTCGACATCAGCATTGAGAATGACTGCTGATCTGGTATATAAAACCCTTCATGATCTAAAGCCTCCATTACTTTAACCCAACTAATGTTTGGGGCCTGCACAGTAATAACCAGTACTCAACTTCGTCCAAAACTCCTTTAAGCATGACACAAATAAAATATATAACTTTACAACAAGTTAAGTGAGTCATACAGGACTCACCAATTCCTTAATAGAATCTAAAAGAACATCGATATTCCAGGAGGTTAACCATGAACAATCAGTTGTGGAACTACTAAAAAGTGAAGAATAAAATGTTCCATGTGTGCCATGAGCATCAACAAGGCCTATGTGAGTGCGAACAACGGTACTGATTATCTTGGAAACAGTCTGTTCTGTAAGTGGGCAAAACAATGACAAAACATCTTTGCAATGTGCAACATCGATTGTACAGCCATATCCAAGCTCCTCCATTATGCTTGCAACATCAGTAGCCTCTTCCAGCTGTGTCAAAACAGTATCCGACACTTGCAAATTGCATGCACAAGATTGAAAACTCCTGCAGACACCAAATAGTACACAATTGAAGTAGCGTGCATATAAAGCTAGTGAAAAAAACCCAAAAAGAGACCTTTTCAAATCAAGGATCTAATCCTGCCTATCCTCAAGTTGAATAAATAAGGACCATTGGAAAAATACTAGCTTCACAATAATAAAGAAAAGAAAAGAAGCAAATACCTTAAAGTGTCGACAGCAATTACATCATTTTTGAATAGTGGTTTCAGTATCAGTGACATCTGCACTTTGGGCTCTAACAATGACAAAGCCTGAAGGAAAGAAGGAACATGCTTTGATAGCCCTTCACTCTGATGAAGGAATAACAAAATCCGCTCAATAAGATCTTCAGAGATTCCAGATGTAGGATTCTGGCACAGTTCCATTATTTTAGCCTTGCAAAAATTTTGGCCTGGAAAAAGGGTCCTTTTCGAGAGTTACTCAATCCTTACAAACAGAGAACAAAAAAATAGAGAGAGAGAGAGACAACAAAAAAAAATATAGAGAGACGGAGAGGAAAACCAAAATCTTTATAAAGAAAAACCAAAAGAATCTTAACAAATGTTCACTACAAACAAATAACCATGCCCACCTTCATGGCTTCTATTTAAGTTGTCTGAATCTGCTAGGGCAAATCCCAAACCGAGCTGCTCAGGTAATGATAAATGCAGGGCTTTTGACAAATCTCCAAGTATATCTTCAGTGATATGAGTATTTTGTACAGCTTGACAGAAAACTGTACTAAAGTTCGGTTGGCGCACCAAATGTCTCACCACAACAGAAAGGAGTTCCAACTTTAACTGCATGTTCTGCACATCTCCATCACGCAAATTTACCTGATCCAAGCAACTCTGTAGCAAAACAATGCTGCAATCTAACCCATATCCTGCAAACTGTCAAGAATAACAAAGCCTCATCAATAACTCCTCTGCAATAAAAAGGGCTATTACCAATCAAACTATCGGATTTGGAGATGCTAAAAACATTAAAGACAGTTAAAACAATGAAAAAAATACATTTATTCAAAAATGCGAGAGAATCTGAATGTACAATGGCAGAAGAGAAAGGTGTCCTCGTCCTTGGGCTCAGTTTCAAACATCTCTGTATTCTAACCATTGTGTTTTTTCAGGCCTCCACCCACAATCTATCACATGAAGATGGTCCCCAGTCATAAGTGCAAATGAATTTTTTAACTCTTGGTCATGGCCAAAATGTGATTAGGCTAGAAGTACGAATATTATATTATTCTGGGGCTGGAAATTATCTATGCACAATGCTTCAACAGGTTTGATTCACTTGTTGGCTCCTCAAGAGTTTAGCAACCTTTTGGAGTTTTGACTTCAATGACAGCTGGCACTTATAACATGTTAGCTAATTGTGAAGGATTAAGGTAGAGAACTGAGTTTCTTCAAGAGTAATATCTAATTTTGGCATTTTCTATTATGTCAAAATTAAAAAATAAAATCATAAAAGGTGCTTAGGACAGCAGTATGGTTTTGGAGTTATTATTCAGCTAAGTTACAACTAGAAAACTCATTTAGACTTCTGCATGTGGGATCCATCTCAGAGTTCAAAGAAGTTTGAAGAGGTGGGCTGCAATGCTGGGCTACAGGAACCTCACTAAATTGTTTGGAACTTGTTTCTCAGAAATTACAATTTTAATAAGATCTCTGATTTTCCACTGTGGAAATCAGCATAGTTCCCTATATAACTGAACACAAATTCATTCTCCAAATGGGAAAGTTTTCCCTTGAAAATAAAAGAATATCAGAAATCTGAAAATGCAAGTCCGATCCAATAGATGATCAGCTTAGGATAAGTTTTTTATTTTATTTTTTTTTATGTAATTTTTTTTGGGGGGGGATCTTTTCAGTATTAGCCAGATAATTTTGAGCTGCATGTGATGATAAAGAAGTAGGATAAAAGTTAATGTCAGTATTAGATGGCGCAAAGTCCCAAACAGGACACGCGGATATGCAAAAAACTAAAGGCAATCTGCCAAAACCACTATCAGAAACCAACCAAACTGGAGACCTCATCAAAATATAAATGTAATGATACACAAAAGCGTGAGACTATTAGACTGAACTAAAAAATGTAACAGCTGCCAGAAGAGCCAGACAGTCATTTTTTTCTAACTTAAACCTCCTTCCTCTTTAAACAGAAGAACTTTCCATAGGCACTTTGTCAGATCCCATTGAAGTTAATTAGCCACAGTACTAACCTGCACTCTGCTATTCACATGCACTTGCCTTCTTCATCATAACTGGTGGGGGTTAATGATTGAGTTCACTAACATCCAGGATTGAGCATAACGCCTCTATCAAATCATGCAACAGCAGACCTGATCAAGGTATAGTTCCTCAATATCCAGATCCCCTGTGGTTAGCACTAACTGAAATTATGAGGATACTCAAGTTGTCCTAGAATCAAATTTAGAGTGCACATTGTCATATCCATCTCAATACAGCAATTAACTAATTTACAAGCACACTTAGCTATGTCCAATATAAACATTCCTGAAACCATAGTAGCAAACATTGCAAGATCATGGTTCAACTTGCTTCCAGTGCCAATTCCGATTGCCACGCCACTTTCAGTCAAAACTGAACCTTAACCCCAAAAGCCTGCAATCTTTAGAAGAACTGAAGAACAACTCACGAGTTATTCGATATTGCCACGCTACTTTCAGTCAAAATTGAACCTTAACCCCAAAAACCTGCAATCTTTAGAAGAACTGAAGAACAACTCACGAGTTATTCGATATTGCCAGGCCACTATTAGTCAAAACTGAACCTTAACCCCAAAAGCCTGCAATCTTTTGAAGAACTGAAGAGATACTCAGGAGTTATTCAATAGCTCCCAAGAAAATTTTGAATCCTGAGTTTTTAGTAACATGCCAGATAGTCCTGAACTTGATAGCTTGCTAAGTTTGTCACATTTTAAACCCGTGTGATTAAATTCCATTTACATTTTTTATGTGTTGTGTCAATGCGATTATATATACTATGCTCAAACTGATCTTCCAAAATGATTCTCAGATTTTATTTACATATACCTATCTTTAAACTCAATTTACACTTAGTTTGCTAAGTTTGTCCCATTTCAAACCTGTGTAATTGAATTACATTTACATTTTCGATGTGTTGTGTCAATGCGATTATATAAAATGCTAATGTGCTGACACTGATCTTCCAAAGAGGCTATTTGGCTCAATTGCTCCAATTTCTTCAAGGAGGACTAGGAGTGATGTTTCTCCGTGGAAACTGCTTTTATGGTTTATTTATTAGTAAAAGTATTACCCAGATCTATCTCAACCATTTTATCATCCCTTTGAGTTCAATTCTGATTTAATGTCCTAAACAAGCCCTTGACAAACAAAAGATTACTGCTTCTAGAATATTCCATGGCATAGAAGAAGATCGATTCACTCATCATTTTTCAACAGATACATATTCCTCCAAACATTAGGCCAGATCTGGACTATAAATGGTTGAAAGGCTCTAACGTTGACAAATATGAAATATCTTGAAACCATTTTGAGAGTGAAAACTTCAATCATATCCCAGATGTATGTTCTCACTCTAGAACTCTGTTGTTTTTTTAGTTTATTTTCGAAGGGTCCTCTCTGATCCAAGTCCAAGCAAGACATGTATGAGAATCCAATGTGAGCCAGCATGGTTTAAAGCCAGAAGAATTCTCAATATGTTGCAAGCATAAAGACACTAGGACAATGATGATGATGATGATCTTTTGCATCCTTTCTCACAGACCATATTAATGGACCATACCCTAACAACCCTCCCAGATCTGGTGAATTAGAATCAAAATACTATCCTCAGAGTTGAACATTTTCTATTGTGGCCAGAACCTGATCCTCACCATCATCCAGATTGATAATCATGATATTCCAATCCTTCTCAACAGATGAATTGCATTTTAAACTTTTTTAGAAGCTTCCAAACAAAAATGTTTTAAACCATTCTTAAAGCAAATCCTTTGATGAAATTCTATTATTTTGCAGAACACCTACTGAATCCTTACTTTTCTTCTTCTTGAACATTAGAATTTTGCAACTTCATTATCTTTCACCTCACTGTAAAGCCTTCAATGGAAGATTCAACCTATCTTTATCAGTTAATTTGGTGTCAAAATCTTTCTCCAACATTTACCAAGACCTTGTTGCCCCCTTTTACAGAAAAATTGCCCATTTTGATGTATTCCAAATTAATATATCTAGGTCACTCCTGAAACAACTGTAAAAAAAAATCAGTAATTATTGCAGAACATTAACCATCCCCTTAACAAACATTGAAAGTTTTCCAACTTCACTCACCAAAGACAGCCCTGTCTCCTCTTCTTGAACATTACAATTTTCAAACCTCAGTCCCAAAAGGTGATTCTTCACTATCTATCAGATTAATGTTTTTCCTTGCAAACATAAGGCCTTCAATGAAAGATTCAAATCTTGCAGTCTCGATTTATGATAGGGGCAAGGAACGATCCGTGAGTCACCCTCAAAGTAAGCCCTAGATGCATATGTAACATCGTGGGATAATGTTTACTCTTGCGGACAAGGGCTTCTCAAATTCAACTCATACCATGCACTTTTTGTATTAAATATTTGTAACATACTTTGTTTAGATACAAAATAAATAAATAAAATTAAAACAAAGTTCAGAAACTGTAAAGAATCAAAGAAAAGGTTCCTATCAATAAACTAAAAAGAAAGAAAGACTCTGAAAGAGGTGTAGTAACATCTTTCACACTGGAATGTTGGCAGCGGTTGTTCATAAAGCTGGGTTGGCTAAGTGCTCTTCCTGAGTTGGCAAATAACTCACAAATCTGCCATGTTTTCATGTCTGTTGGTAGTTAGTCCATCCATGCTTATTTGGGAAGTCTGGAAAAAAAGGAAAAAAAGGGTGTTTCAAAACAAAGAAATGAGCATTGCCTCTTGGCTCAACAAACTGGAAGCTGCAATTGTAGAAGTAGCTAACTGCAGGATAAATGTGTTGGACCCCAAAAAAGCAAACTTTACAATTTGGGATAAAAGAATGAGAAAATCCTGGTATGGTCTTCGTATCCCTCCCTTTTCCCTGTTGGTCAGATGGCAAAAGATCGAAGAGCAACCGCAGTTTGGCAACCACCAGGCTTTGGTGGAGCAAATTAAACTTTAATTGGGCCTCTAGGCCTCTAGAGGCAACCCCCTGGGGCTTCAGGTGCTGGATACATTGTGAGAGATTGGAAAGGAAATGTGATGGGAAGTATCTCACTTCCAATTGGAGCAAATAATGTTGTGGAGTTTCAAGCTCTAATTCATGATCCGAGACTTTGCAGAGAACTCGAACTAGAGAATGTAGAGATAGAAGGGGATTCCTTGATGGTGGTAAATGCTGTTTATCAGGAGATCCACAGAGAGGCAGATCTGTTGGCCAATTCTGGAGCCAATGTAGTATACAATAAGATGCTCGGCAGGAACCCCCTCCGCAATCTCAACACCTGCGCTGAGGAATAAATTCAATTCCCTTGCTGAAAGTTATGCAGATGGATTCAGAGGAATTGAAAATCAGATGTTCTTGAGGAAGTTGATCACATTTGGCTGTGGGTGGGCGTGTGTGATGCACCTGTATCTGGTATCCCTTCATTACCGCTAATGGAATATCTTAATAAATGCAGAGGTTTGTGGACGGATGAAGACTCGAGATCTGTTCCTGTTAGCTAGCAGAAAACTATGTCAAATGTTTAGGTGCTGGTTTATTCGATTTAAGTTTCATTTGTATTTTGCCCTGCGTGGTAAATTTGTGACTGTTGCAATCTTGATTGTGGCTATGTGATGGGAGTTTTCCTGCACAGCGCCTGCAATGTACAGATTTCTTTGAACTAATATATCTTTAAAGCTTACGCATCAAAAAAAAACATCTTTCATTATAACAGAATAGATTGCTAGAAGTCTCATCCACAACATATATAACCTAAAAAACACTACGGTCTTGGGAAGCCATATTTGTTATAAATTAGCTTGCCCCAAAATTGGTGGTTTGGGATAGAGCTAGTAGTTGATCTTAACAATAACTGGCTTCTTTGTTTTCTCTTCTGTGATCAGTGGGAATGTGGAGCTTTATGTGTTACTGATTAGAGGTAGCTACTTCAATGTCTGGCCATCTTTCAGTGGGAATATAACAAACTTTTTTGCTAGCCATTTCAATTTTATTTTGTTGGATGACAAAATTATTGTCTCAGATTTCTGTAATTGTTATAACAAAGTGACAGACCATCCTAATTTTAACCATAATTTGTCAATCAAAAAAAGAAAATTTGTATGCAATAGAGACAATGATGAATGAAGCGCATCAAAGATTAAGAATGAGAGAAAATGGGTTTTTTGTCTATTAGCACCAATTGTTAAATTAGCAGGAAAAACTCATTTGGTTGCAGATATTTACAATAATCGTTTGTGCAAAACCAGATGTTTTTTATATCAAACACAACATTTGAAATGACACACAAAGTCATCAGATCAGATCTCAGTTTGCTGGTGATTTAGGGGAATTTCAGTTAATACGACCAACACCTTCCATACACTTCAAAATCATACGATGAAGTGCATTCGTAAAAGTATTGGACTGATTGTAAGAGATTGATATTACAGCTTCTGGAAAAAAAACTGTGTACATATTTTGACGATGGATCACGATTATGAACCAAAACATTGATTCAAATTAATTTTACAGTTTTTCCAGATGTTTTGAATTCTATCTCATGGACTAGGAAAACCTTATGTGCCTGTAAAAGATTCAATTTCCTGCTGTAAGCAAGGTGATCAGGAAGGTAAGTTCACAGGCCAATCGTAGAGATACGAGAAAACACACAATTGCAGTTTTTATACGCCTGCCTCTAAAATCATAAATCAACGGGCATCCATAGAAGCACTGGACTGCTTATAAAATATTATAACTAACGCTTCTGAGAGAATTTCTACATACATTTTTTTTATCCCGGAACCCAGAGTGTGATCCAAAATGTTTATTATAATAGTATATATTGTCTTTTCCACCAGCTTCAATTTCAAACTCATGGACTGTGAACACCTCATGCACATGCAGGTAAAAAACTAAAAATTCCTGCCATAAACGAAGCAAGTGGGCGAGCACGCAGGCAAGCCTAAGGGCGAGGAAAGTGAAAAACAAATTCAGTATGGATTGAGAAGAGTTTTCTGGGAGAAAATAATTATATTTTGTTATACGCAGTGGCGATCCATCATCAGCATAACAGCAGGAGAACATAAATGTAATTACACTCAGAATAAAGAAACGGAATAGAAACATACGTGAGTCAGCTGGTGGGAGACGGTGCGATAATTAGCCTCGTTTACATTGCGAAGCAAGAATCCAATTTGGCTGGCAAGGGTTGAGACCATATTGATATTGAAGTTGCAATTCGTAATTGTCTGCGCCAGTGGCAGAGGCAGTGCCATGGCTCCTCCTTTCTTGCAGATCGGTATTCTTGAAACCCTAACAAGCGGCTAAGCCTCTTAAGACTCCCCTTCTTCTTTAGCCCCGCTTCCTTCACCTTGAGAATACAAATATAATTACACTTAGCTTTTCCGCTCGCTCTTTGCGTTAATCGTTGGTAGCGAAAGCTTCTTCACTTCAGCCGCTCAATGTAAGAAAGGGAACTTGCAGAACAGACGCCCAGCAGAGATACCCAAAGTATATTTATACTAGCAAGTGTATTTTGGATTGTAAAATGAACAGCAAAGAATAATTTAAAATCTTCGAGGTCAAAAAAAATTATGCAAAGGGCTAGGTCAATTAAGTCCTTTTTGTGTTTGCTTTTTTTCCTCATTTTAAAGTGATAATGAGTTCTTCCATTTTCTCACCTTTCTCTTCAATGTCTAAATTAGGTAGAGTAGCATCAACCACATTATTAGTATATTTGGTTGTGATGTTCCAATAGCTAATGTGATAAAAATAAAGTGTTTTTTATAAGTCTCTCTTTCAAATCTTATTTTGGTCTTCTTCATCTTTCAATTTCTTTTATACATCATATATGTATACTCACAATTATACTTTAGTGTGTAAATGCTTATAATGACTCAAAGTGTATTTATACTAACACTTGTACTTTAACATGGAATGGTATGTTGATGAAATCGTAAAGGAGAATTTTTTGAACTTTAGGCAAATAGTGTATTGCGTTCAACATAGCTATTCATGTTATTGATACAAAACATCTAATTGAAAGTTAATTACTTTGAGTTTAGGTGTGTCAAGTAGAATGAGCTTCACATTATAAAGCTACATAATTTTTTATTTGTAAATATATAAGCAAAGTCCTTTATGTTTGGCATCTAAATATTGCAAGCGAGTCTTTTCCCATGGAGATACCTGGACCAATTAGTAACTTATACATTAACAAGAACATTTACATAGGTTGACATGTAGATGTTGAGTGTGAAAGGAAATTTGAAGCAATAATAAGTATTCTCGCATAACCCTAAGAGAAAAAAATTGTATAAGTATTCAAAATCTACAATGCGAAATAATACAGTATGCCATCAAGATAACACAAGATGTGCCCCCAAAAAACTCTCGTGAGGAAAAAAAACCCTACCTCTAAAAGTACTCACATACTCAATGTATTATTTTATAAATAAATATTCTAGTACACATGTAGATTCTCCATGCAAGGCTTCTGAAAAATCAAGATCCTTGTTTGCATTACATGTGAATAAGAAAATGAGTATCATACAACCATACATCTCAATCCATGCTTGCTCCCCTCACATGTACAATTTACAACAAATGCTCAATCAACCTTGTCCAACAATCATATGTTACACAAACCAACCCCAACAACTACTTGTGCTTGCTTTTATTATAAAAATAATAATAATGGGGCGACCCTTTGGTGAAGTGGTGGGGCTTCTTGCATGTAGTGCCTACAACCAAGGTTCAAACCTCGCAGGGTTACTCTCTACTGTGTCAACAATTGAGAGGCCCCCAAGATCTTCTATCTTGATTTACCCGCGGGATTTCCTATGGACTTGCCAATCCAATGATGGGAAACCCAAGTGATTTGGCCAACTAACAAGTTTAACCTTGGGGAAAGGTTGAAACTTCTGCAATTCTGGCTCTGCAGAACCAAGGCTGGTAGGCCTACACCTTAAACTTATCCTTAAGGCTTTTAATAGAAAATAATGAACACTTAAATGTCTCCTTCACAAGTATGGCAAGTTACATTGAAAGGAATCAAATTGTAATCAATTGTAAGGTAAAATTGAATGCTTTGTGAGATTTGTAAAGAATGCTTTGTAAAAAGTGTGTATATATAAATGAATGAATTTTAGAATATCTCAACAACATGAAACAATGAATCAAATCTCTATCTTCAATAGCAACCAGATCAGTGCCTATATCAACTTGGGCAATAGAGTCAATCCAACATTCAATCCTATGTACAACTTTGCAAGACAGTGTTCAACCATCAACTATCTGACTGCTTTAGATGCAGAGAAGATTAAGGTCTGTATTATATCCTTGTTAGTTCAAATGAGTTTAACTCCTATGGTTGGGAGACCAGATGAACAAGAAGTCGGAAACAAACTAAGTTCTCACACCTTCCTGATATTCAAACAATGATATGAGACAATAACTCTTCTGCATAAGCAACTCAAAGATACCAATTGAAATTCCTTCAATAATTGCAAAGGACTAACTGAATGAGAATTGAAACCTTGAGACAAGAGAGACAGAAAACACTTGTCTTTTATTAATTATCAAAAATAGGTACATAAGAATCCATGTTCAGTTGTGATCAAAACTAAAATCTGACTGAAAAATGATAACAATAAAAATGTCACCAAAGACCAAACGTCCCTTTGCATTGATCCTGGTATCCTTTATTTATACAAGTTCAAAGGATGCGAACAAGCTTCAGATCAATGCAACGGTTCGTCTAACTAAACCTAATCCCTATGATCAACAACTAAACAGTCAGAAATTACAATTAAGAATGATTTATCATCCTTATGAACAGTTATCGACCAAAGCGATAATATAATCAGAATAGTTTATTAAGAATCTATTATGAATCTCTGATAATATCTTTAACTTTTGCAAGGTATATCAATGGACTTCTATATGTCTTTGATCTTTATCTTTTATCCAAATCGCTTCATTTTCATTTCATTACCTGTGAAACCCTACATGCGGACAATGTCGATGTATCAAATATTAATCAAAACCCTTAGTTGATGAAATAAAAACATGTAAAGACAAATAAAATCCAATTCATCTGATGCCACTTGGGCTTTTGTCCTTTTCAATCTGTCTGAGACACGTGACATGCTCTCGCAATGCCTTGGTGAATAATATCTGCGCGTCTTGTATTTAAGGCTTAACGACAGCCATAGATCATCATTGTACTTTAGTTGTCGATTCAACCTGTCTTCGTTCAAATCCTTTGGTAGACCCATGACACGTGTTGCTTTGTTGTAATGCCTTAATGGATAAATTACATGCATCTTTTCATCATGAGTGAACGTCGATCGTAGACCAAACGTGAACTGCATCGTTGATCTTCTAACTTGCATCACTTAGTGTACGCCTCTCTCTCCGGTTTCCCACAGCTTTCCAAGGGCTGGGGTTCGTAGCCAAGGTTCACAAGTGCATGCAAATCTATTACGCAATAACTACTAAACGAATGATGGAAACGTAAGCAATAAAATGTACAAACTACGAAAAGGAAGACGAATGAATGCAAACCCTCCGAAGCTTGAAGCTTCTATTGTCTCTCTCTACTCCTTCAATAACGCTGTTCTTGATGCTCAGTATTGGCTGGGCAGCGTCTATGACTTGAGAAGCGTCGAGATGTTGATAATTGCAAAGTGTGTGTGTGATCGCAGGATGGCCTGAATGCTGACAGAGTAATGGCGCTTGTATATTTGAAATCCTGGATCCTTCAAATGGTTATGAAGGATTTATTATATAGGAAATGCTGATGAAATGAGTGGTTGAGATCAATCCCAGAGATGGGGAGATGAACGGTTGTGA
>MU225616.1:784881-815338 GCA_018584345.1 Thuja plicata | reverse complement strand
TTGTTCAACTTGGGCACATCTCGTCTATTCATCTTGTGATCTTTACTTAGGTCTTGAAACCTTCCTTCTAAGCACACAAGCTCTGATACCAATTGTTAGTAATAACTGAGAGGGGGGGGGTGAATCACTGGCCTCAAAAATTTATCCTTTAAACTTTAATCCACCAATTAATACACCTCAGATTATTAAGTCCCTACAAGATGTATGCCTTTGAAATACTTGAAATAATTAATTTTCTGTCGGTTTACCTTGTCTGTCCTTATTCTCCTTGATTACCAATAAACAGTAAAACTTATTTATCGATACTTATTAAATATGCAGAGTATACCAATCAATCCATAAATGCATATGTGAAATGTAAAACAATAAAGTAATAAACCATATACACATAACACATGGATTTTAACGTGGAAACCCTGTTAAGGGAAAAACCACTGGGACCGGTACCCCAAATTTTCACTCTTATGAAGTGAGCCCTGTTAGGAGCCAACCCTGTTAAAGGTTACAAACACATGGTTAAGTGTGACCTTGTTAGAGGATTTTTATACATAGATTGTCACTAAGTATCTAACATCTACGCTACCATCCTTGAATTAGCCTCTAGACTGTCAATAGGCTTTATGCTAATCTTACTACCATCCTTGAATCAACCTCCTTCTTAGACTGTCAATACGCTTTAGGTAAGACCGATGCTACTATCATGAATCAACCTTTTTGGTAATCTATTAGGATATACCTCAATTATAGAAGACAGTTAAGTCCTACTCTATTAAGAGACTTAATGCTTCAATGGTTATACTGAAACACAATGACCTATTTCTAATGCAACTTTGAATTGCAGATATTCAGATCTATTTACGTACATTACCTCTCTGATCAATGTATCAATTCAATTCCTTTGTACTTCACACTTTCTTCTCTATGATGTTGTGCTTCACTGTTTGTCGGTGTCTGCAAAATTCTTTAGCTCTCCCTTAGCTTGATTGATCAGGATTGTATGAAGCTTAACCTTCACCAGTTTCTCTTCAACATCTTCTTTCAATTCACTCCCTCGTGTATCTGATTGCTTGCAAAAATGAATTATGCTTGTCTCTTATATAGACATGATATCCCTTAATTCTTGATTCTTGGCGTGAAAAATAATCCAGCCAATTTGATTTACGACTTTAACTCCTGATTTATCTTGTAGTTATCTTCTTGCCAGCTATATAAATCAATTACTTAATTATGGTCGAATAAAACAAATAAAACAATCAGTTAAGTCTATCTTTAAGCTCTGCCAGCTAGATATTTTGTCATTTTCTAATCTCTTTGTTCTGTCAGTCAATTCTGCAGTTCATCGCCGGTGACAACTGCCAGTTCCGTCGGTGCAACTTCAGTTAGCTTTGGGATCTCTATCTGTTGGGAATCATTGGATCTTTCTCGTCGGGCAACACTATTTTTAGCTCGTCGGGCATCCTGTGATTTTTCTTTGTCGGGCAACACTGTCTACTGAAGGTCAGGCATCACTGTGACTTTTTCTTTGTCTTTACCGATGATGTGCACTCTGTTAGTGTTGTCTGTCACTTAGTGAATACATGACTTTTATGCATTGCTGGAAGCATAACCTCTATTCAATTGATTCTCTGAAGTCTTTATCATTATGTATATGACCAAACAGATGGTATTAAGTTGACATCAATGACAATACAAACCATTAACTGATTTAATGTCTTGCATCATCTTCAACTTAACATTATCAAACATTCAATCAGTTACATGTCATCAATTAAATAAACCATAGGAGGATCTTCATTTACTGCTCTTTGATTGGATTCTTCTTTAAAAATATTACCTACATTGGACAATACTTTTATATTTTCATCTTTAAACTCAGGTACTTTCATCATTTCAAATAAAGGAATAGAATTTTTTACCTGAGATAAAGCATTAGATATGAAAGAACTATTATTGGGGATAGATCTACTGACCATTGATTTCTCTTTTGCCAATCTAGGTTCTTGATGAGAATCTACCCGTTGACATGCTTTTGCATCATCATCTTTGGTTCTTTTTATGTCAGGTTGACTCACCTTCTTCTTTGGTGTTTTAATAGATGGTCCTGCTGGCTCTCCCTGATCAACATTTACTATTTTATTCCTCAATTTGTAATTACTCCTTTCTTCTTCAAGTGTTGCAATAGTATATGCTTCCTTTTCCTCATTTGTTAATCTTCTGATAACTGGTGTTTTTCTTTGTTGTTTATCATAGTGATATATTCTATTCAGATCTTCATGGTAAACATATTCTTCTTCAGAAGAACTGTAATCATCTCTTCCCCACATTGGTTCTAATGAAATGTTATTCACTACAGGCTGTTGCTCATCATTATGATCTTCCTCTTCTTGAAATCTCTAGGCCACCACACAACCATTAGGGGAATGTGGTAGATTACAAGCATCACACCAAGGATAGTCTTCCACAAAATGATTGTTTCTTTTCAATGGATCAGGTGTCTCCTTAGCATATAACTACTTCTCAAGTTTTCCATCTTTCCACTCAGTCTTATATGGCATGTCTTGTAATCTAAATCTTTCATTTTTTAGGAAATGATGGCCTGTCATTTTTAGGAAATGACAGTCTGTCATTTCCACCTTATTTTGCATTCAAATTCTTTAGCATATCCATAATTTCCTTAAGATCATTCTTTTTAGGGGCTTTTGGATTATGCAATTTAACATCACTTCGTTTATCTATCCTTCTAGCAACCCTTCTATTGTTTTCAATGGTGGAAGCCATTTTGAAAGCTTACTGCAATGTTGCAGGGCCTTGTGATCTAATCTCATAATGTATTTTACTATCAAATGTAGTTAGATAGAAATCTATCAGAAAAGAGTCAACAAGCCTTATATCTCTTGGAATTCTATTCAAAACTTTATTAAACCTTTTATTGAATTCTGCAACTGATTCATTAAAATTCTTTTTAATACTACTTAACTCATGAGATGCAAAAGACGTGTCATTATGATCACCAAACTATTCAATAAATTGATTTACAAAATCACACCAGCTTGAAATGGATTCATCAGACAATCCTTTGTACCATTGCAACATCTTCAGTTAATGATTGGACAAACAACCTCATTAAAATGTCTTCATGGTTCCCATCTAACTCTTCAACGGTGTTCTTCAAATTTATGGTGTGTTGTTCAGCAAATTCCACTCCATTCCCTAAAAATTTTGGAATAGCATTCCTCAAATCACTTGATATGGTATTTGGATAGCCAACTATCCCACTAAAATCTAGTTTCTTGTATCTCTCCACCACCATAGGAGCTCTTCTTCTCTGGCCCACATTGTTTTGGTTTCCATTCTAGCCTCTGGGATTTTGATGACTTATGCCATGGTGATTTTGTCCATTTCTATGACCATTAACCATTCTTTGCTATCTAGGATTACCTTGGTCATAGTTTTCTGCATTATTTGGTTGTCCCCAATAATCATTTCTTCCATTGTTGTTACAACCTCTCTCGTGTCTTCCTCTATTATCAGGTTCAAACAATGGATTTGTGTGATCATTGTTGAAAATTGGTTCTGCATTTTTTCTAGGAGGAGGATTGTATTTTGGTTGCCCATTACCCTTTGGCATCTCCTTTTCTTTTGTCTCCTTTTCATCCTCAAATACTAAATCCAACTCACTTCTCCTTATTTCTAACTTTTCCAAGGATCCATCAGGTAACCTTTTCATATCTTTCAATAACTTTGGATTCTTTTTCCCATACTAACTTAATTTACTCAATGTAGCATATAGGAAATTGTCTTCTTCATAATATTCTTCTATTTCTTCAATTTCTTATGCTGAACTCTGATCATCTTCATACCAAAGGGATTTATAAACTCTGAATCATAATAACTTCCATTATTGAAACTAGTAGTTTCCCTATCAAGAAACCTTCTATGTCCGGTATACATCTTGTCAGCAACCTCTTGCTTACTTTTTTTCAAACTTTTCTGCAAGTTTAATTCAAATTGGTCTATATGCAAAGATCTTTTGCCCAACATGAATACTTACAATCAAAATTGTAGAGTCGCCACCTTCTTGTCAGAAGGAAAATATCGCTTGCTAGTCTTTTGGATTCTTCTCTCAAGTAGAGTGCACTTCAAACCTTCTCGTCTGCAAAATTTGAAATTCTGAAAACTGTCCCCCATAGAGTCACCAATCTGTTAGTTGACTCAAATGGGGTAAACTAAAAGATTCAATATTTAGCAGACAATCACCAGAGCTTCTAGGTAAAATTCAAAAACTTCCTTATGAACATTCCCCAGCAGACTCACCAATTTGTTGGTGCTCAAATCAATAGATCGGATTTCCTATGGACTTACCAATCCAATGATGGGAAACCCAAGTGATTTGGCCAACTAAAAAGTTTAACCTTGTGGAAAGGTTGAAACTTCTACAATTTTGGCTCTGCAGAACCAAGGCTGGTAGGCCTACACCTTAAACTTATCCTTAAGGATTTTTATAGTAGATAATGAACACTTAAATCTCTCCTTCATAAGTATGGCAAGTTACATTGAAAGGAATCGAACTGTAATCAATTGTAAGGTAAAATTGAATGCTTTGTGATACTTGTAAAGATTGCTTTGTAAAAAGTGTGTATATATAAATGAATGAATTTTAGAATATCTCAACAACATGAAATAATGAATCAAATGTCTATCTTCAATAACAATCAGATCAGTGCCTATATCAACTTGGGCAATAGAGTCAATCCAACATTCAATCCTATGTACAACTTTGCAAGACAATATTCAACCATCAACTATATGACTGCTTTAGATACAGAGAAGATTAAGGTCTGTATTATATCCTTATTAGTTCAAATGAGTTTAACTCCTATGGTTGGGAGACCAGATGAATAAGAAGCTAGAAACAAATTAAGTTCTCACACCTTCCTGATATTCAAACAATGATATGAGACAATAACTCTTCTGCATAAGCAACTCAAAGATACCAATTGAAATTCCTTCAATAATTGCAAAGGAATAACTGAATGAGAATTAAAACCTTGAGCCAAGAGAGACAAAAAACACTTGTCTTTTATTGATTATCAAAAATAGGTACATAAGAATCCATGTTTAGTTGTGATCAAAACTAAAACCTGACTAAAAAATGATAACAGTAAAAATGTCACCAAAGACCAGACGTCCCTTTGCATTCATCCTGCTATCCTTTATTTATACAAATTTCAAAGGATGCGAACAAGCTTTAGATCAATGCAGAAGTTCATCTAACTAAACATAATCCCTATGCTCAACAACTGAACAATCAGAAATTACAATTAAGAATGATTTATCATCCTTATGAACAGTTATCGACCAAATCGATAATATAATCAGAATAGTTTATTAAGAATCTATTATGAATCTCTGATAATATCTTTAACTTCTGCAAGGTATATCAATGGACTTCTATATGTCTTTGATCTTTATCTTTTATCCAGATTGCTTCATTTTCATTTCATTACGTGTGAAACCCTATATGCAAACAATGTTGACGTATCAAATATTAATCAAAACCCTTAGTCGATGAAATAAAAACATGTAAAGACAAATAAAATCCAAGTCATCTGATGCCACTTGGGCTTTTGTCCTTTTCAATCCGTCTGAGACACGTGGCATACTCTCGCAATGCCTTGTTGAATAATATCTATGTGTCTTGTCTTTAAGGCTTAACGACAGTCGTAGATCATCGATGTACTTTAGCTACCAATTCAACCTGTCTTCGTTCAAATCCTTTGGTAGACCCATGAGACGTGTTGCTTCGTCGTAATTCCTTAATGGATAAATTACATGCATCTTTTCATCGTGAGTGAACATCAATCGTAGATCAGACGTGAACTACATCGTTGATCTTCTAACTTGCATCGCTTAGTCTTTTAGTGGGGCCGGGACATGTGTTGATCGGGCGTAATGGCTTATACATTAGATGTCGATCACTTTATCACTAAGTAATCACGCAAACCGTCCGATCAAACTTAATATGACTGTTGTTTACTTTAACCCCGGTTTTTATCTTTAAACTGCACTTTGACCTCAGGTTTATAAATTCCCTTTAATCTCCAAGTCGTGAGATCATTCTTTTAACCTCAGGTTTAATACGAGACTCAACGACTACAATAGGATCAAAACCAAGCTCAAATGAGATCAATGATCCTCATTAAGTTGCTATAAGATAAAGGCATATTCATTTTTGATATGGAGATAACACGACAACCACGGGATCAATCAAAATCAATAGTCATGATCCATCACAATTTTAACTTTACCGCAACTGCTTTGACCACGGTTTGTTCTAGAGATTTGGCGATTGAGTAGTCTCATGATCTCCAATCACTTTCCTTTTAACTGTGGTTACATCCGGAGACATCATGACTAAAAGGATTTTAACTTAACCTTAAATCAAACTGGAGTTATGCTTGTGGTTACAAAATTTCATTACTCTCGAAGTCGTTAGAAGCTTTTGCTAACTCTGAGTTTAATACGAGATCACACGACTATCGTTAGATTACACCAAGCTTTAGATAAGATCGACGGATGTAGCTGAGTCTCTGAATGAAAAGGGCATATTCCATTTGATTTGGAGATCTTGCGATTAAGACAGGTTTTCAAAAGCACCAAAAAAATAGAATATTCCCTACCATAGGTCATAAAGTAATTTTAAAATGAATACTTAGACCGCGAAAAAGGGCCAACGACTATAAATATGAATTCAAATATATGCAAGCCATTCAAAACATGAAACATAGAAAATTTAACAGGAAAATGCAAGGAATTAGATAGGATAAATGCATAAGGAAGAATTATTGCAATAATGAATTATTAATGGAAGGAAGAAAAGAAAGCATAAATCAAAATAAAACTTGTAGAAGACACTTCCCTGAATCGTTTAGCCATTCAAATTTGATCTGAAAATTTGGGTTCCACTAGGGCATTTGCATTCCGCCTAGGGAGTACATCCCTAGCTTTATTTTTTTTGAAATTTTGAAGAATGGAGTGACGGAGAGAGTGAGCGAGCGGCATAAATTTGAAAAATTTCCATCCCAATGGTTATGGGAGGTCGAATGGGCAGGTGCAGAATCACAGACCTTTCAAGAATCACTTGGGCTTGGAATACTCAAGGAAACTATGGGGAAAATGTGAGAGGAGTAAAAAGGAAGCAATTTATTGGGGGCAACAAAATATCAAAAAAATTCAAAACCCTCAAAGACGACCGAGTTTTCCTCCTTCCCATGAACAACCGAACTAGAGAGTGGTGGGAAATGATCTTAACCAAAGACCCTTTACTAGTTTTTAGAGGAATAATGACAGGTTTTTTAAATTTTCAAAGGATTGAGAGAAAGTTTTGGAGACTGAAGGAGGTCGACTCTGCGAAGGATGCGCCAACACAGGTATTTATAAATGTTTCAATATAAGTTGTGTTACGACTATTTTGATTGAAAACTTAGTATGGAATGAATCTATAATTTTTTTGAAAGACCATGCTTTCTTTTTTAAGTGGGCTGGAAAATGGCCAGCACTAAGTAAGATAAGAGATTGGTGCTCTATATCTTGGGGACATGCTTTTACCTTGAAAACTATGGCGAATGCATTTTATTTGGTGACTGCACCAACCCTCCAAGACAAGGAGTGGGTATTGAATCATGACCCTTATTTGATTGAGGGTAAAGGCTTATATTTCACTGATTGGTCTCAGAACTTCGACCCTAAAAAGGAAAAAATCAAGGAAATACCCATTTGGATTTTGCTTCCTAATCTACCACATGAGTATTGGGGTTTTGAAACCCTTAGTATTTTAGGAAATCATCTTGGGTCATTTCTTAGGGTAGAAGAATGCCTTCTAGAGAGTAATTTATCTACTTGCCCTAAAATCCTTATCATGTGGCAAGAAGCCCACCCTCTACCTAATAACCTGTTAATCACTACAAAAAATGGTGTTTGGACGCAAAAAGTGGTGGTTGAGAAATGTGCAGAAATATTGGAGGAAGATAAGGAATTAAATGCTACTGAAACAAGCTGGAAAAGAAAGGGTAAATCGAATGAAATCAATATGATTTATAACAAAATTATCCATATCATAGAAAAATACCATTTGGATCAGTCTTCAGAATCTGAACTGAATAGGTGCATCTCTGAGAAAATGGGGGAGAGGCAGGACAATGTTAACTCTCATAGGTTTATTTTTGACAGAACTGTAGAGGTGATTGATGAGATCATGGAAAATGAATGTAGAAATGTCAAGAACAAGCAAAATAATCAGTTCAATGGATTGATAGTTTTGGGGATATCATTGGTAGAAGACACAAGTGAACAAGTGACCCTAGAAAGTGATTTAAATGATGAACAAAACTTGGCTATTATTTGACCCACAACTCACGAATGGAGTTAAAACATCGTGCATGACGTTGGCTAAGCCCACTGATATTGGTTTGGAACAAGATGGCAATGTAATCAAGGAGTCACTCATTACAACACAAGATACTATAGGGATCCCAAATCCTATTAATTTTTACAATGAACATGTTCTGGGTGGTTTTAGTAGGGTTCAGTGTGGGGATTCTTTTATTTTGAACCAATACCCTCAAAGTAACCATAGCCTTATGCACGAGAATCCCACTCGAAACCAGTGGGGGTGGAATTAGTAGAGGAAATTCCTCTTAAATTTGCTAAACCAAATGAATATGATGGCTTCAAGGACATACAAATTTCCCCTATTATATATCTGGAAAGCTCCTTTGAAAATATAAAGGATAGCAATGGTAATTTGTCTGACTCTAATGCAGAGTTCCCTACACCTTCGGATGACGAAGAGGAGGATGTGTTTGGTCTTGAAGATTTTGCTAATGTGCTGGAGGTATGAACAATTGCACAATATTTATCTTACAAGTCAAAACCTTCGATAGGAAAAAGGAAACGAAGAGGGAGAAAATCCAATAAGGTGAAGTTAGCCTTAGCTGGTTGTGCAACAAACCAATGTAAATTGTTGAGTCTGGGGATGGGCTATGCCTTTCCCTAAGAGCCATGAAAATCCTATCATGGAATGTCAGGGGATGCAATGCCCCTGACAAGATTTGCCTGATCAAAAGAGGCTTTGATTAGGTGAAACCAGATGTCATCTTTTTACAAGAAACTAAGTTGGGTGGAGAAGAGTTACCTATTTTTGAAAAAAAAATTAGTAGATGTAGATGTTGTTTCTCAAAGGCAAATGGAGCCTCTGGGGGACTGTGTATTTTATGGGTTGATTCTACAGTTGATGTGACTATTGTGAAAATTCAAAGATCTTGGATTTGGGTGGAAGTAAGGTCAAGACAGCTCCTCACACGATTCCAAGCCTTGAATATTTATGGCCCAAACAATCCAGCCAAAAAAAGAGCACTTTGGCAGGATATCTCAGAGATCCTCATTAGAAACCCCAATGTGATCTTTCTTTTAGAAGGAGATTTTAATGCAATCTTAAATCCTACGGAGAAAAAAGGTGGACTTGGTTGGGCAGGTCAGAGTCAGAGGAAATTCTCAGATTTTATAACATATAATGGTTTGGTTGATCTTGATTTAAGGAATGGGCAATTCACATGGACAAACATGAGGAGTGGATTTTTAAATATTGCAGAGAAACTGGACTAGTTTATGTTGGCAGGAAATTGGGCTGCTACTAATTGGACATGTTGTGCAGAGTTTCTATCGGGTCTGATCATTATCCAATTAGTGTGAGATTTCAGGAGGACAAAGCCTCGAATAGGGCTCCCTTCAAATTTGAAGCCATGTGGCTGAGACACAAAGCCTTCCACGCTCAAGTTGAATTGTGGTGGAGTCAAGCTCCACCTAGAAGAGGTGACAAGGCCTTCATCTTTTTAAAAAAATTTACAATACTTAAAAGAAAAAATGAAAGGTTGGAGTAGAGAGGTTTTTAAAAATATCTTTGTTGAAAAGGAATCTTTAGAAAATGAGTTAGGATTATTACATTTTAATATTACTGCAAATGGGGTGAATGAAGCTGAATTCTTAGAAGAAAGTAGGTTGAATAAACTTTATAGTGAAGTTTTAAATAGGGAAGAAACCTACTGGAGACAAAAGTCAAGAGAATTATGGCTTGCTGAAGGAGACAAAAATATCTCCTTTTTTCATAATTCTGTCAAAGTTAGAAGATCACATAATAAGTTTTCTCTATACACAATAGAGATGGGGTAGTAGTGCAAGATCTAGAGGAGATTAATCAGGAAGCGATTAGATACTTTCAAAACATCTTTTTAGAGGAGCCTGCTATTCTTAATGCAGATTTGGATTTACAAAATGTTATTCCAGTATGTGTCACTAATGCCCAAAATGCAATGCTCAAACAACCCTGCACACAATTAGAAATTAAAAAGGTTATTTTTGATTTGGGGGCACATAAAGCTTCGGGGCCAGATGGTTTCTCAACCATTTTTTATCAGCAATTTTGGGATTTGGTTGGTTTTGAGGTGTCGGAGGTGGTAGAGGAATCAAGGGCAAGGGGCTTTCTATTCCTAGATTTTAATAATACCTTTCTCACTCTCATTCCAAAGAAAGAGGATAGAATGTCCTTTGAAGATTTTAGACCCATTTCCTTATGTAATACAATATATAATATTATCTCAAAGGTCGTGGCGAATAGATTGAAAAATATTTTGCAGTTAATTATTTTGGAGGAACAAAGTGGTTTCACACCAAATAGGTCTATTTATGAGGGGATCATTGTTGCCCATGAAATTATTCATACCCTTCAGCAGAATAAAGCAGAAAAGATGATGATCAAACTTGATATTAGGAAAGCATATGATGTTGTCATCAAGGATTTTCTAATAAAGGTCCTTCAATGTTTTGGTTTTTGTAAGGAATGGATTCAGTGGGTGGAGAGCTGCATCACTACTCCTAGATTTTTTGTTTTGGTAAATGGTGCACCCACAAGGTTTTTCCAAATCCAATAAAGGTATTCGTCAAGGAGCCTGATATCCCCCTTTCTTTTTATTATCATGGCTAAGGCACTGGGGCGTGTGATTAGAGCCAAAAGAGAGATAGGGCTTTGGAAGGGCATAAAAATGGCTGATGGTTTGGATCCTATTACTCACTTACAGTTTGCTGATGATACCAACTTAGTGGGAGAAGCTTCCCTTCGGGAAGCAAGAGTTATAAAAGGAATCTTGGACTTATACAGTAAAGCTTTGGGTCAGTGTATAAATTGGCATAAGTATGAGATATACTTCTTTAATGTGGATCTTCGAAAACAAAGAGATATATGCAGAATTATTGACATAAGGGTAGGTAAGCTTCCAAGTAAATACCTTGGGATAACATTATTTAAATGGGAATCCAAAGCCAATCTATGGAAGGATCATGTTGGGAAATTCTCCAAAAGATTAGAAGGGTGGAAGAGCAAATGGTTCACCTTTGCTGGAAGGATCCTTTTACTTAAATCTATTATTAGTGTTATTCCTATTTTTTCAATGATGTGTCTTAAGATTCCATATAAAATAATACAGATTGTGGCTGGGAGAATGAGAAAGTTTCTTTGGAATGGAAAAAATGAGGAAGATAAAAGGCCTCTTATTGCTTGGAAAAAAGTATGCAAATCTAAATCCAATGGGGATGTTGGATTGAGGGATTGGAACTTAATGAATGAAGCTCTGGGAGCAAAACTAATTTGGAGTATTTATCAAAATCCCAACTTATTATGGGTTAAAATACTAAAAGCTAAATACTTAGATTCAATGGCTAACGAGAGAATTCTCACTACACCAAATCCTCCAAAGGGCTCTGCTATGTGGAATTATATTTCAAGTTGCAGACCTCTTATCACACAACACCTTACTTGGCAGGTTGGCAATGGTGAGAAGGCCAAGTTTTGGGAAGATTCTTGGAACGATTATCCTGTGTTATCAGTTGCCCCAAAATACCAGGTGGTGAGGCAATTTTTTTTAGATAGATGGGGTGTTTAGTTGAACTTCTATATGGAACTGCAGTAGAGTCCTTTGGGGGCAGTGTGGGGATGGAAAGATTTTGATAATATGGGGCTCAACAATCAACAAGTTGCATTGATGAAAGAGATATTTGAGAATAAAATTGTGAATATAACCACATATAAGGATGCTATCAAATGGTGTGCAACTAGCAGTGGTAATTATTCAATAAATTTAGCGGGTATCAACTTCTTGAGAGAGACAATGATCATGAGGATTATCCCACAAGACTTCTTTGGAGTAAAGATCTCCTTCCCAAAGCAGGCGCTTTTGCATGGCTTGCAACTAAAGAAAGGATTCTAACAGGACTTAGTAGACAAAAATTTGGAATCATGGGATCAACTAGATGTTTGTTATGTGAAGAAGATGAGAGGATGTAAATTATTTAATTGTAACATGTAAAGTAGCATCACAGTGTTGGGAGATGCTCAACAAGAATTTGGGGTGGCACGGCCCCCTCCCAAATAAATTAAAAGACATCTTTAGTGGATGGCATACTCCACCTATGAGATCCACCTTTTCTTCAGCATTGATTTCTAGTCCCTCTATACTTATTTGGGAGGTTTGGCAGGAGAGAAATTGACGACTCTTTTACGAGAAGAAAGAAGATGTTATAAGACTGAAATATAGAATTGTAACATAAGAAAATAGATATGTTTTGATTTTAGGGTTTGTTATTATCCTATATTACATTTAAAAGATTTGACTGATTGGTTTATTGAAATGTAGGGGGTAAATAACATGCTCTCCTTCTAACCTTAGATGTACAAATGAAAGATCCAAATTGATTAATCCAAAATAGAAGGATCAATGCATAAATGAATCAACCATTCGGAAATAAGGACAAAAAGGAAGATCTTAAGTACCTGTTTATTTATTTAAATGTGTAATAGATGTAGAAATATTGATAACCTTGATTGAAATGGATAGGAGAAATTTACTAACCTTGAAATGTTGCAGATCTGAAGAATGTTGTTTTCTGAAGCCTGTGTTGAGTTTCTAGAAAATCTGAGACTAGATCTGGAATAGAAATGCAGAGACAAACAAAACCCAGAAATATTTTTTTGTTCTGACACAGTTCCAATTTGTACCCTCAAGTCAATGTCACCATTGACCCAAAATTTCTGATTCTGACCTAGGGCAGAATCAACCTAAAAAGTCTCAGACTGATATTTTGTTTTCGGATCCCTGAAAGTTTGCCAAAAAGAGTATCCAAATCTATACTCCGATCTATTGTTCTGAACTTGTACTTGCAAGAAAAATGGTTTGTTTGTTGGGGGGAGGGGTTTGCCTTGGTCAAACCCTAGTTTTGGAATTAACCTCAAAGTATAATTGAAATTGCATAAATCAAAACAAAGTAAATGCACAAATTCACCTTGCTTGTAGAAGTCCTTGTAGCGGATTCAAATCCGTGAATCCATAAGTATGGATGCACCAAAAGGGATGTAAAATGGAGAATTTAGAATCTAGGATGTCTTCAATTAATTTCTTGTAGATCTTCAACACCAATCTTGAATGGGTTCTTGAATTAGAAGAGGCTTAGAGGAATGTGGATGGAGAAATATTCAACAAGAGGGCTCCATGGAGCTTGAATCCTTCAATGGCCACCAGTGGATCTCCTTGATGAAAATGAGTGCTTGAGAAGTCCTTGAGAATGGATGAATGCTTCAATGGCTACTTGGCTTTCTTCAAATCTTTCTTCTTCACCTTTGGATCTCACTCTTCAAGTCTTTGAATTCTTGCAATTATGTTTGATGATCATGGTTAGAGAAAATGAGAGGAGAAAGCTTCCTTTTATATGAAACTAGGGCACAATCTTCTAGAGAGGCCGACATAGGAGAATTAAATTCCAAATGAACCCATGCCCCTAGAAGAGGATCTATATTAAATATAATTTAATATTTTTTGTTCTGAATACCGAAACAACCGACCCGAAAGTGAGAATTAACTTTTTTCAAAGACCGACATCCGAAAACCCTAAAATTCTAAAATTTGAATCACGGGCTTGGAAAAGGTCAATTGTGACCTAGGTCAAGGTCGAGGTTGAACTTGACCCAAAAAGGTCGACCTTGACCCTGAGGTCAAAGTCCCAGTTTTTCAGTCTGGGGTGCCATAAATAGGTTGGAAAAAGTGGAAATGGGGCAGAACAGGGGGATAAAGCCAAATCACAGTCACGAACCCATTCAAGGCACTTGACATGACCCCAAACCACTTACTCAGAAGGATAAACTAGTCTACCATGGAAGTGCTTCCATTTTCTGACTATACATTTAGCCCCCACTTTAGCAAGAGTATGGACTCAATACAAACTCTTGGTAAATGAGATCATAAAGAATAGATAATCTTATTAGAATAAAAAAGGGACAAAGGAATCCTCAAGCCCCCAAGGGACATAGTTATTTATCAAACTTAAGGTCATGTTAAGAGAGACATCACCAGTTAAGGAGAAAGAGAGAGAGGGTATGGTTACCTCACCCAATGAGAACTTATGTCCCATTGTGAACCACACAAGGAAAAAAGTGTAGCTGGAGAGATGGAGTTGAACCGCCTAGTTAATGTGGCTACTCGCTAGTCAACCCATTAGGGAGATCCATTCTTAAGGACACCTTTCAACCTTAAGGGTCCAAAATATTGTATTTTGAAACTAGAGGGATCAAGAGATCTTAAAAAGTAAAATGTCCACACTTTAAGGATTAGTCTTTAATCCATAAAGGGAAAAGTTTTAAGTTTTGAAAATATTTTGAACGTGTGTGTGTGTGTGCAAAAAGTGATTAGAGTGTATGCCCCCATGTTAAAGTCATTGCTAACACTTTAACAGGAGCAATGTCTTTGATGAAAACATAAACAACTCTACTGATTACATTTCCACTATGAGATGCCCCCAAACAAAGACAAATCAAGGGAAATGTCACATAAACATACAAAGAACACAGAAGGGGTCTACCTACTGTGGGGTTAGTATGATCATAAGATAATATGTACATATAGATATGATATTATTGCAAATGAATTGGCATCATTCCCCAAAGAAAGTAGAACTACAATCATAATGGAGGAAAGAAAACTCAAGAGTTATGAAGAAGAGTCTTTTCAGACCCACAACATGTAGACCAAAAAGAATCAGTGCTACCATGTCGCAAATCCAAGCGGACTACACAAGGAAAACATTTACGAACAATAGCACAAGTACAACATAACATGAAAACAACATATAGAAGAATAGAGATACATATAGAGGAATTATACAATAGGTTTGATTCCTTTATCACCTTGCACCAACAAAGTAACGAGGGTTGTATAAAATAGTCTAACAAACATTTACCAAATACATTATGGGAGAAGCACATTACAACATGCAAACACAAAAAGGGCTACCATGAAAGATAACCCAATTAGGAGGATCGCCTACTCTCCCCATCTTAGTTTATATTATTTAGGGAAGGTGGGCAACTCACAAGAGGGACTGTATCCAATATAGTAGGAATAATAGCCAGTTCCAAACAAGGATCCTCTTGAGAATCACGTTGCTCGATACTAGGTGTAATTGTTAATTGAGTTGAAAGCATATGAGGTAAGTTAGTATCAAGATCAATGGTCTCATATTCATCACTAAGATCAATAGGATCATCTAGAGTATCCTCCTCATCAAGATTAATTAAAATGGGATCTAAGATGTGAATAGGATCATTGTACTCATTCATATTAACATCACTATGATTATTAACTTCTTTCAATACATCAGACATAGGTTGGTCGAAAGAAGGTAAAGAATTTTGAAGAACAGAAGCATGGGCTCTAGCATTAGCTCTACGCTTCTTACGACGTTCATTAGCAGATTTATGACATTTTTCTTTGTTTGACACATGTGGAGAACTAGGAAGAATAACAATGGGTTCCTTCACAGGTTCTATAGGAGGATTGGTAAGATTTGCAGTAGGCTGAGAAGCGACACTGGGAAGTTGAGTAATAGAGTTAGTAGTAATGGATAAAGGAGGTATAGAAGGAGTGGGCAAAATATCATGGTTAAGATCTATCTGAGGCATGCTTAACTCGACTATCTTGCAATGTTTATAGGCTTGATATGAACGAAAAAGGTTGTCAGGGCAAGGAGGGCATGAATTAGGTAATGAAGGCCAAAAGAAATCAAGAGTAGCACAATTTTTGGGCCTATAAGGTTGATACAAACTATGATTAATCATTTTTACTTCTCTATTATGAATGAACTTAAGACATTTATGAATAGGAGAAGCAATAGCATGCATAGCCGTTATCCAAGTCAAACCAAATTTGAATTGAAATTGATCCGAATTAGGAACGATAATGAAGGTAGTATCTACAACCTTGCCACAAAGTTCAACATGCAAGTTAAAAGAGCCAACTGCAGGATAGAGAAAACCATTACAAGTTTGGATTCATGCATCCGATGGATCATAACAATCACGTTGTAGGTTTTTCATAAAAATATTTTCCTTAGTAATAACATTTATTAAAGATGTGGTATAAAAAAGACAACCACATGTAGGTATCTTAGCAATCCTAGCATAAATATAAATGGGACCATCGGGAGCCTTAATAGTTTCAGAATCATCAAAGGTAATTGAAAGTTCCCGAGGTCGTTTATCCTTAGTTTGTTTCTGAGTTTTAGGTGGAACTGGAAGTTGAGGTGGAGGCGAAGAATCTTGAATAATAGGTTGGGATACAATAATTCTCTCCACATGATTAACAATGTGATTAAGATCATCCATCTTTGAATCGTAAATGATATCTACAGAAGATGGTTGAGCGATGGTAATAGTATCATGTGTAGGAAGAGGATTCGTATAGATTTGAAGGTTTTGATTAGGAGGAAAGACAAAATTGTTCCCATTACCATCAAAATATCAAAAAATAAAGCATTAGAATCAATTAAGTCTTGAACTTTATGCTTTAGAGAATAACAATTTTCAGTATCATGGCCATTCTGGCGATGGTATTGGCAAAAAGCTTTAGAATCAAAGGATTTTGAAGCTATTGTAGTAGGAAGAAGAGGTTGAATAGGAGGCAAGGTAATCATATTAGCACTTAACAACCTACTCATAATAGAATTTAAAGATTCAGAGAGAGGAGTAAACATATGATTCATATGGAAAGCAGTGGATGCAGAAGTGGCATTGTGAGATGCAACAACAACTTGATCAGCAACCACATTCATTTGTTTATTAATATTTTTATAGTTGTTAGGTTTCTAAAATTTATTAGGATTGGGAGCAGTGTCACTCTTATCAACTGGAACAGGAGCCATTGGAGTGTTTCTCTCAAATTGATTCACTTGTAATTGATAATGATGAAGTGCTGCACAAAGTTGTTGGAAAGAGGTAAATTTAGTAAGAAGAATCTTATCTCTAATATCCTTTTGTAAATTTGAAATAAAAATATGTTGAATATCAATATCAAGAACAGGGTAAGAAATCTGAGCATACAAATGCTTAAATCTACCAATGAAATTGTTGAAAATATGTTCGTTCGTGTTTACTAAAACTATTATATATATATAGATAAAATGAGATATAAAATATATATATTAAATTAAATATATAATATATATTATTATAATATATCAAACTATAATTATGTTATATATATATATATATATATATATATATATATATATATATATAACATAATAAATTAAATCAACTATAATTAACTTGGCTTAAACTATCAATCACGATGCCTATCGTGACTGCCATACTGTTCATGTATGACAGTCACGATAAGTATCGTGACTGTCTATACCATTAAATGCATGCCGACTGTTTAAACACATGCTGACTGTCTTACCAAATACCGACAATTAATAACTATTTTAAGTGCTGCCGACAGTTGATATGTCTTAAGTTATGCCGACAGTTAAAACAACAATTGTTTGTTATGAAACAGTATACCTTTACAAAGGGACATGACTGTTGATAGTCGATGCCATTCAACATAATATATATAGTTGATATTTGTTGTGCAATCAATCAATCAGAACGGAAATTGAATTCCACAACGAATATCAACTATCTACATTATATTAGTATTATATTATCTTCAGATCATTTTGATTAACAAAAATCAGTCAATTTTTCCTTAATGTTTTGTTTACAATGCATTAAATCAGTTGAGGAAACTTGTGGACCAATGTTATTTTGAAATTGTAGGATAAATGTATTACCAAGTTTAGGAAAAGAATCAATGGAACAAGGAGGTAAAGAAAAATACCATTGCAAAGCCTTATCATGAAAAGTTCTAGCAAACGGTTTAGCTAAAATCCTATGGTCATGAGCATAATCACTACAAAGGATTTGAAATGTTTTAACATGAGTAACATGATCGACTTTACCATTGTAATTATCAAGACGAGGCATATCGGCTTGTTGAGGGACAGTAGCATAAATAATGTCTAAGGATAAAGGACTACCCATGTCACATGTAGGAATGCTAAACTTGGATTGAGTTAAGGATGCAAGTTGTTGTTGTAAAGATGACACAGTTTGAGCCAAACTAATAGTTGTGGAATCATTAGAAGACATAGGTGGCATAGAAACATTAGGAACACTAGGAAAAGTGTAGGAAGCAGTAGGAATGGAATATACAACCAGTGGAACATTTGGAACCACAGTTGGAAGGGGATTGGAATAAGTAAAAGGCACAGTATGATATGGAGGTTGTGAGGTGGGTAGAGATACCGATGGAACACTCACATGAATAGATGAAATTGGGAGAGATGTAGTCATCAAAGGAGGAGTATAATTAGGAATTCTAGGTAAAGGAACATAAGAAGGTCCCTCACTAGTGATAGGAGGAGTAAATCCCAGATCTTGAGCCTCTTATGCCAAAGGTTTAACATTCAAATGCACAAGATGAGTGATACCACACAAGAGATTAATACCTTGGTCACTATCAAGAAGGAATTTCTTAATAGCCTCTATAGATTGAATGGAATCTTGATTATGGTTTTCTTGAATAAGCCAATTTCCCATTTTATCAAGTTCGGTTTATAGTTTTTGCACTTGTTCAGGAGGAACTCTTAAAGCATCATCCTCATCATGAGATGAGTGAGAAGAGTTATGCTCCATAGAAGGATTGGAATCATGAGTGATCAAATTGTCATATGGGATCCTAAGGAAAGGAGAGGAAGACTCAGGATCAAAGGAACCTATAAGTCTACGACTTCTTCTAACTGGGATACTATAAGTAGGACTAGAAGTGGTAAAGCCCATACACCAATGCAATGCAAATGAACTAATTTAGAAAACACAAGATTTTTAATTTTTAATTTTTGAAATGTAAATGCAAGAACATAAAAGAAAGTTAATCTAATATGCATGCAATATCTAACATTAGAGATGTAAATCTAACACCAAAAAGAAAGAGTTGTCTATCGCGGGTTCACCAAAATGTAACATAAGAAAATAGATATGTTTTGATTTTAGGGTTTTCTATTATCCTATATTACATTTAAAAGATTTGATTGATTGGTTTATTGAAATGTAGGGGGTAATAAAATGCTCTCTTTCTATCCTTAGATGTACAAATTAAAGATCCAAATTGATTAATCCAAAATGGAAGGATCAATGCATAAATGAATCAACCATTAAAAAATAAGGACAAAAAGGAAGATCTTAAGTACCCGTTTATTTATTTGAATGTGTAATAGATGTAGAAATATTGATAACCTTAATTGAAATGGATAGGAGAAATGTACTAACCTTGAAATGTTGCAGATCTAAAGAATGTTGTTTTCTGAAGCCTGTGTTGAGTTTCTGGAAAATCACAGACTGGATCTGGAATAGAAACGCAGAGATGAACAAAACCCAGAAATGTTTTTCAGTTCTAACACAGTTCTAATTTTTACACTTAAGTCAATGTCACCATTGAACCAAAAAAATTCATTCCGACCTAGGGAAGAATCAACCTAAAAAGGACTGAAATTCTGTTTTTGGATCCCAGAAGTTTTCCGAAAAGGGTATCCAGATCTGTACTTCGATCTGTTGTTCCAAACATGTACCTACAAGAAAATGGTTTGTTTGTTGGGGGGAGGGGTTTTCCTTGGTCAAACCCTAGTTTTCGAATTAACCTCAAAGTATAATTGAAATTGCATAAGTAAAAACAAAATAAATGCACAAATTCACCTTGCTTGTAGAAGTCCTTGTGGTGGATTCGAATTTGTGATTCCACAAGTATGTATGCACCAAAAGGGATGTAGAATGGAGAATGTAGAATGTAGAATGTAGGATTTCTTCAATCAATTACTTCTAGATCTTAAACACCAATCTTGAATGGGTTCTTGAATTAGAAGAGGCTTGGAGGAATGTGGATGGAGAAATATTCAACAAGAGGGATCCATGGAGCTTGAATCCTTCAATCGCCACTAATGGATCTCCTTGATGAAAATGAGTGCTTGAGAAGTGCTTGAGAATGGATGAATTCTTCAATGGATACTTGGCTTGCTTCAAATCTTTCTTCTTCACCTTTGGATCTCACTCTTCAAGTCTTTGAATTCTTGCAATTATGCTTGATGATCATGGTTAGAGAAAATAAGAGGAGAAAGCTTCCTTTTATATGAAACTAGGGCACAATCTTCTAGAGAGGCTGACATAGGAGAATTAAATTCCAAATGGACCCATGCCCCTAGAAGAGGACATATATTAAATATAATTTAATATTTGTTGTTCCGAAGATCGAAACAGCCGACCCAGAAGCGAGAATTATCTTTTTCCAAAGACCGACATCCAGAAACCCTGAAATTTGAATTTCAAGCTTGGAAAAGGTCAATTGTGACCTAGGTCAAGGTCGAGGTTGACCTTGACCCAAAAAGGTCAACCTTGACCCTGAGGTCAAAGTACTAGTTTTTCAGTCTGGGGTGCAAAAAATAGGTTGGAAAAAGTGGAAATGGGATAGAACAGGGGGATAAAGCCAGATCAAAGTTAGGAACCCATTCAAGGAACTTGAAATGAACCCAAATCACTTACTTGAAAGGCTAAAGCAGTGTACCATGGAAGTTCTTCTATTTTCTGACTATACAAGAATCAAACACACTATTAAAGAGGTTGTAAATGTTGGTGCTACTAAAATTCCAATCTCCACCCAGTTTACACTGATGGATCAAAAGTTACAAAAGGCTTGGCCTAGATTGAAATGTAGAAAAGGAAAAATGGGCTCTAATGGGGCAGTAAAATGCAAGCTTCATGAGGTAGTTACATGGATTTCCCCTGAGGAGGGCTATATTAAAGAAAATTTTGATGGGGCCTCAAAAGGCAACCCGGGGCCATCTGGTGCTGGTGCAATCTTAAGGGATCATAATAGGGAGACATTGGCATTTGGAGCCCAGAAGTTAAGGGAAGGAACAAAAAATGTGGCTGAAGGGAATGTTGCATTACTGGCAGTTACATTGGGATCCATTCTAGGTATACAAAAATTACATATGGAGGGGGATTCTCTAGTGCTCATCAATGCCCTCAAAAATGGGCAAATAGAGGCATGGCACCTACAATCTATAGTTAATATTGTTTTGAGCTTGCTTCAAAATTTTGCAGAATTCAGAATCACCCACACCTACCGGGAAGGTAATAAAGAGGTAGATGTTCTGTCAAAATGGGTCACAACTTTTGACAAGGTGGGTGATTTAAAATTTGAAAACATCCAACTTAACAAATAGTTTCTTAATGCCTTAATTTAAATTTAAAAGAAATTCTTTAAATTTTAAAAGAGATTTGGCCACGGGGTTAGTTTGTATATATATCCTTTTGTTGGTGGATCATCTTATGAGATGTGAAATGGGCTACGAAGGTCATGGGTGATGGAGGAGGTGGCAGGGTGTGTTGTCCTACCACATGGTGTTGTGTACGCCTTAACAAGTGTGTTGGCAAGGCTGAAATAAATAGAGCATTTTTCTAAAGATTTTTATGGTGCTCATTTATGATTGATTGGACAGTTGTTCTTCTGAATGACCTTCCACACATGAAAGACTACATCAAGGTGGATGGAAAGGACAATAGCTTATCTCACATTTATCAGAGTTATGATGGAAAAGACAGCCTATAGGGAGATGAAGTTTTATTAATGATGGCTTGTTGTCGACTTAAGGCAACAACAACACTCATTCTGTCATTACTATCTATGCGGTTTTGGTTCTTTATCTTATGTTTTTAACCTTTTTGTATAAGTTTTTCTCCAAGGTGGTGAAGATGCATGCTAATTTTATGGTGCAGACAAAATTCCAGATGAAATCTTTTTCGAGAGCTGCAAGTAAAGAAAGGATTGCGTGTTTAGTGAAAATCAAAACAAAGACTATGGTGAATTCGGTTTTGGGGGTTCTTGGGCCGAAGTTTCAAAAATTCTTGTTGATGCGAAGGGATAACATAGCAATAATCTCCATGATTGTTGCTTGGGGGCTCGAATTGGGGGAGCCAATTGAAATTGTTAAATGGGTTGCTGAAGATTTATTGGGTGGCCTCGATTCCATTCTGGAATGGGCAGTGTCGTGGGTTGGCTCCGATTTCTCATAATTTTTCAAAGATAAAGTGGAAGCTATGGAATATGGCATGTTGCCTTTCATAAGATGGGTTGGAAAGGAAGACAAAATTAACTACAAGATGCAGATTCGTGGTGAATGGGAGAAAGTAAAAGATGAGATTCATAAAGATGAACAACTTAAGGTTGCAGAAGTGAGAGCACATACAATGGCAATCCCTCGGAGGGCGTGGATTGGTCTTTCTTGAAGGGCTAGGAAATTTGAAGCAGTAGAGCATGCCGAGTAAAATAATGGTGAACCCCTTTTTATGGTTGCTGGTTTTTTGTGGTAGTGCTATTGTAATTGGTTTTGTTCGTGTGTAGCCTCTATATTTCATGACGCCTTTGTAAACGCCTAGAATGTTAAAGGCTATCTAGTTTTTGTCTTTTCGGATTGCTCGGAAGGGACTGCATTTTTGAAGAGCTCAGATAGAGCAGGATTTTTTTTTTATGTAAATGGCCATAGACCTAAACTGGTTTATTATATTTTAAGCATCTTATGTAAAACTTTATTTTATTAATAAAAATCACCTATTACCGACCAAAATAATAATAATAAAAAATAAATAAACTTTCGTAAAACCACCAAGCAATATTACATAAACCATGTGCACGTAAACCACGAGCTTACAAAATCAAGTCCCCTCCATTTAATTTTTGGTAATTATGGTGTAGTAATTTGTACACCTATACAATTTCACACTCACTTGGGTCATTGTGCCTCAAGTTCTCGATTATGTTTTATTGTGCTCAATTTTGAGACCATTTTTTGGAAGCTCGATGCAATCCCCTACTCACGACCTTTTTTTGGCCTAGAATGTTGAGACTAGAGCACTTAGTTCCCCTATCCAAGTATTTTGGCCCCAAATTCAAAATTTTAACGGTTGAATTTGCAAGTAGTGAGAAAGGGCTCCACAATATCCATCTTAACTCCAACACCCTTATCTAGGAATTTTGGCCCCAGTTTTGAAATTATACTGGTTGCCTTTGCATCTCTTTCTTTTTTATAATGCAAGTTATACATTCATTGTAATTATGTCCCAATTCATTATTGTGCAATCAATATAGAAGTCTAGGGTTGTTATAGAGCATATTATCTTTGTTTGATCTCTTTTATGTAATAGTTGTTTTGCTTGCAAATAATTCTTAGCTCCTATAATTGTTTCATCAAATCCTACATGGTATCAGATTACCATATTTGACAAGTTCCTATTTGCATTCTCAAGGGATCCAACCTTAGGTGAATTTTCTATGCACAATGGGCTCAAACAAAGGTTTCCACTATGTCCACATCGTCAAAACCCCCTAAATTAACTGTCATTTTATCAAAATTTGAGTAGTTAAACAATTGGGTCAAATTGGTTGAGGGCACAAAAATTGAGGTAAAATTTGGGGGTAGCTAAAAAAGCTAGGCAATTTAGAGTGAAATAGAGGTCACCATCGAGCTCTAGAAGGCTAAAAACCCCTAAATTGCCTGTCAATTCATCAAAATTGTAGATTAGCAAATTCAAACCATTAATTTTTGTTGGCATGGAAATATGTGCATGTCTGTACAGATCTGTATAGAGATATATAATTGTGCTTGGAGATGTCAAAACTTGCAAGTCTATAATATTAAAAAAAATCTCCATTAATGCCCTTATATTTTTCAAAAAAACTCAATAAAGTTAGTATGGAGGCATTTTTTTAATGTTTCAAAATATTTTTTAAAAGGGCAACAAAGCAAGGGGGAAATTATTTTGTTTGGAGAAAGTACTACAACTTCCACCTACTACATACTTGGAAAATACTACTAACGTCGCTACTATATTTAGAGGTTTCCCTCTAGATTTAGTGATTTTCTAATTTTAGCCCTTCAAACCCTTAAATACCTAGTTGTGTTTTTTTACCAATAACTTTGTCATACAAACTCAAAATTGTGCAAACAAGATATCATTGGAAAGATGATTTTGGTGTTGATTTGCTCATGGTGGCATTTTTATGACATTCTTCACCAATTTTTAGTATTAGTTCTCCAAAGTTGGCCTTTAATTTTGCACTTCCACGGTTATAAATTGAGCAAATGGACTTCATTTTTAACTTCTGCACATCATTGGAATTCTTTAGAGTCTTTTATCCAGATCTATAGTTAAATTTTCTAGATTGTGCTATTTTTTTGTGTTTTCATTATTTTATCAATTACTTGGACATTTTAGCACCTGGGATGGATATGTTTGTTGGAGAGGGTTGCATTTGATGTGTTCTACATGTTTTGAGATTCTCAGGGTCTGATAATTCTATTTAGGAGTTATCATGAGTTTTTCTATTCACCCTTATGTTATTAAATTGGCAAAGCGCAATTATGAATCCTTGGGACATAGCTTCTTGATACATCTCAGGTGGCTAGATATGTTGGCATATTTATATGGACTCATCCCGGAACCACCAAATCTAGGAGGTAAATCAACTTGGGGTAATCTTACATACCATATTGTAGGTGTGATTTGTTTTAGTGTTGATTATGGCACTATGTGTTTTATATCAGACCTTGAGTGTCCTTACACACTTTGAACCCAATTTTGGGAGATGCATGGAGATCCTTATATCTCTCCATTCCTAGAGGAACCTACAATAGATTTCCTTCTCCCCCTTGCACATGCAAATTTCATACCCTTTGATTATGATACTATAGAGGAGCTTGAGTATATCAAAGGTCTTGCATGTTCGGATAGATCAGAGGCCTATTTTCATGTTCCTACTCCTCGCATTGAGATTCCATCCCAATCATCTTAATCTTTTGTCATTCCTAATCAAAAATTAAAATTGGCTTGTGCATAGCCCCCATTGATTCAGTGCAGCACAACATTCTTCTTCTAAACACAACTACTTGGGATTCATATATTGCATACATATCATCCTTGTTTATGGAGTATCATGTTGCAGATCTGAAGGATTATTTTGAGGACATTCATCTCCTCTTTATTGATATCCACATTAGTATTGTTATCACCTGTGGATCTTGTTCTTCATCATCTTTTGCAAAGTCCTAATTTGTCATTGGACCTATATTGATTGAGTATGTACCTAATTGGTTTATGGAATCATCATTTATCATGGACATAACAACATTTGAGCAATTTCCAAAGGCATATACATTTTTCATTTGGGTTCATACATATTCCAGTTTATGGGAGTGGATTCTGCTATCACCAGTGGATTTATTTATGTAGTCTATAAACCTGCATGAAACATTAGTTTAACTTATTTTTCAATCAAATTTGAAAGATGTAACTAGATTAATCAATTTTGAAAATGAAATAAAAATAAGAGCGTCTCATGGATCTCTAGCTAGAAGGACTAAACGAATGCTCTCAGCTGCAAAGTATCCTAAAGTGACAACCCCTAGAATAAGAATTATGCTTAAGAATGAATGAAAAAGATGGATCTAGGATGCAAATATATGAAAATTAAGATGAATTTCCCTATTCTACGCTTAAAATCTATTTAAACATGGATGAATTTGTCATTATGTGTTAGTAATAACTGAGGGGGGGGGGGGGGGGTGAATCAGTGGCCTCAAAAATTAATCCTTAAATCAACCCTTTAAACTTTATAACCACAAATTATATCTCAAGTTATCTTCTGTCCTACAAGATGTATGCCTTGAATTACTTATATCAATTTACTACTTGTCAGATTGCTTTATAAACCTTCCTTCTGTATGATTACCGATAAATGGTCATCTATTGACCGAAACACAGTAAATATGCAGAGTATACCGATAAATCCAGAAATGCATATGTGAAATGTAAAACAGTAAAGAAATGAATCATACACACATAACACATGGATTTTTAACGTGGAAACCCTGTTAAGGGAAAAACCACTGGGACCGGTACCCCAAATTTTCACTCTTCTAAAGTGAGCCTTGTTAAGAGCCAACCCTGTTAAAGGTTACAAACACACTGTTAGGTGTGACCTTGTTAGAGGATTTAGAAATAGTTTGTCAACTACTATATGGAATCTAATGCTACCATCCTTGATCAAACACTCAGTTGGCCTATTAATAGGTATCGGGCATATCCAATGCTACTTTTGTGATCAAACGTTTTGATACTCCTTGGGATGTATCTCAATTATAGTTACTTTTAAGTCCTGCTTAGTTAAGAGGCTTATATGTTTCAATGGTTAAACTGAAACACTAATGATCTGTTCATACATACAACTCAATTGTAGATTTTCAAATCTATTATAGGTCCATTGCTTCACTGATCAATATAATCAAATATATACCTTTGCTCCACACTTGTTCTGCTCTGTGATGCTTGTCTCACTGTTTGTCGGTGTCTGCACAATCTAGCTCTTCCTTTAGCTTGTTGATCAGGACTAAAATGGAGACTTTCTTCTTCTCCAGATTTCCTTTAGCATCTTTCCTCTTTCTTGTTCACCCCACACACACAATTCATAATGAATTGGGTTTGTCTCTTATAGACATGATTTCCTCTTTTCTTGGCTTTCTTGATCTTGGCGTGTTCAACAATATTTGCCAATAGATTTAAAGAAAATATCTTGTTTGATCTTGTAGAGATCTTCTTGCCAACTAGACAAAGCATCTTTAAAATAATTACTTATCTCCGGCTTTATCTGGATGATTAAAACAATGATAAGGATCAGTTAACTCTATCTTTAGCTCTTGACAGCTAAGCATTTTTTCATTTTCTAAACTCTCTATTATGTTGGTCATCACTTTAGTTAGTCATCAATGATAACTGACTGTTCCGTCAGTGTGACTTCAGTTGTCTTTGGGATCTTCGTCTGTCGGGCAACACTATATTTATGTCCATTGGGTTACTTTGTGCTTTGCTCATCGGGCAACACTGTAACTCTGCTCATCGGTAATGTTGTGTATTTTCTTGTCAGATATCACTGTGATTTTGTTCTTTTACTCTGTCCGTTAGGTGCACTCCATCGGTGTATACAGTCACTTTGGTGAATACTCAACTTATATGCATTACTGATAGCATAGCCTTGATTCATGAGTTCTTTGAAGTCTTTTGCAGTATTTCCATGACCATACAAATTACATTAAGTTGACATCAATGACAATATAATACATTAACTAATTTAATGCCTTGCATGATCATCAACTTAACACCTTCAAACATTCAATTAGTTACATGTCATCAATGTCTCCCTTTGGCATTGATAACAACATTCTACATTATCATACTATACTATTGCTAATACAATATGAAATATACTGTTTCATCAATTTTTTCTAATGTAACTTATTACAAATGTCTGGCTGTCGATAAGCTCAATTAGCTTTGATTTGATTCTTTCATCTTTTTTTCTGTCTTCAATCCCTTCACTGGATAGATGTAATGTGTTCTCCTTCTATGTCAAACTCTCTCCTTTTGACTGTTCTTGTCTTTTGATGTTTTCTCTCCCTTTCTATTTGCTCTCCCTTTCTGATTACTTCTCTTCTTTTGGATACTTCGATGGATATACTGAGATGATAATAGATAAAATCTCTCCCTTTATCAGTATGATAATGAGATATTTCTCTCCCTTTGACATTAATACCAAACATCTTATCTTTTCAAACAAGCTTTTGACAGTTATGTCAAGTGGATCCTTTCTATCCATAATATATTCCTTGAATTTCCCAATCCATTGGTAATAACTTTGTTGCTCGGAATAGATAAATACCTTGCTATGTATAGATTTATCTTTGAAGTTCATCTTTCTGCTTGCATCAACATGAATTATATTCTGATAAAATGTAGGCTGATGTAGCCTTCTAGTCAGATTACTGACCAGTAGACAAGGGTCTGATCCCTAGTCTCTTTCTCAAGTACTCAAATGCATCCTTGGGTAGTGGTTTGGTGAAGATATCGACCATTTGTTCCTTTGATTACACATACTCAAGTATCACCTCCTTTGCCTGAACTTGTTCTCTTAAATAATGATACTTGATGGCAATATGCTTTGTTTTAGCATGCATGATTGGATTCTTGGAAATGTTTATTGCACTTGTATTATCACAATAGATAATTACTGGTTCTAAAATTTTCATATGCATACCTTCCAGTAACTGTTTGATCCATGCAATATTTGAGCAGTTTGTAGTAGCAAGAACATACTCTGCCTCTGTAGTAGATTGTGAGATGCATCCTTATTTCTTGCTGATCCATGTGACAAGTCTGTCACCCATAAAGAATGCTCCTCCAGTTGTGCTCTTCTGGTCATCAAGATTTCCAGCCTAATCAGTGTCGGTAAAAACCTTAAGTTCAAATTTTCCTTCTCTTCTATACCATAAGTCATATTCCTTGGTATTCTTCAGATATCTTAGGATTCTTTTCACAGTAGTCATATGTGATTCCCTAGGGTTATCAGAAAATATAGCAATAATTCCTACTGCATGTGCAATATCTGGTCTAGTGTGTACAACATACATGAGTTTTCCAATCATTGATCTATACAAAATTTGATTTACCTCTGATGACTTTTCCTCCTTTGTCAGTTTGCATCCAGTTTCCATCTGTGTTCCAACTAGTTTGGATTCTTCCATCTTTAATATTTTTTGTACTTCTTTGATGTACTTGGATTGTGTAATGAAAATACCTTCATCTTGTTGCATGATCTGTAGACCAAGAAAGAACTTGATCTCTCCAAACATAGACATCTCAAATTCTTTTCTCATCTCATTTGTAAATTATTTGCATAGCTTATCATTGCCTCCAAATATGATGTCATCAACAAATATCTCGACAATCAAAATGTTAGCATCAATATCTTCCTTCAAATAAAGATTACTGTTTTCACTAGTCCTTACAAATCCAATACTTATAAGATAGGAATGAAGTCTTTCATACTAGGCTCAGGGTGCTTGTTTCAATCCATACATGGCTTTGTGAAGTCTACATACCATGTCCCTCTTGTCTGGATCAACAAACCCTTCTAGTTGTTCAATGTATACCTCTTCTCCAAGTATTCCATTTAGGAATGCAGACTTGACATCCATTTGATATACCTTGAATCCTTTATAAGTAGCATAAGCAATTAATATTCTTACTCCTTCCAGCCTAGAAATAGGTGCAAAAGTTTCTCTATAGTCAATTCCTTCTTCTTGTGCATACCCCTTGCATACTAGCCTTGCTTTATTTCTCGTGACTTCTCCATTCTCATTTAGCTTGTTCTTGAATACCCATTTTGTACCGATGACATTCTTGTCATTTGGTCTTGGTACAAGTGTCCATGTCTTGTTTTCTCTATCTGTTCAATCTCCTCATTCATAGCACTTATCCATTCATCATTATCTAGTGCAGCATTGACAGATTTGGGCTCATATTCACAAATAAGACATCTTGTATTTAGAGACTTACTTCTAGTTCTCATACTAGCCTTTTTATCTCCTATGATCTGGTCCTGTGGATGGTTTCTTTTGACATATCTTGCAATTACAGGTTCAATCCTCTATCTATCATCATGATCATCATTTTGTCCTTCATTCGGTTCTCCATCATTTTGTTCATTTTCTTGAGCAATATCCTGATCGTCGGTATTTGCAGCCTGATGGTCAGGTGCAATGATTTGTTTCTTGGGAGATCTACATTATTGGTTGGGTAGTGTACGCCTCTCTCTCCGATTCCCAAGCTTTCCAAAGGCAAGGGTTAGTAGAAAAGGTTCACAAATGAATGCAAATAAAGTATACAATGACTACTAAACGAATAACAGAAACATGAGCAATAAAATGTACAAGCAAGAGAAAGGAAGACAAATAAATGCAAACCCCACAATGCTTGAAGCTTCTATTGTTTCTCTCTACTCCTTCTGAAACATTGTTCTTGATGCTCAGTATTGGTGGGGCAGCGTCTATGACTTGAGAAGCGTCGAGAATTTGATAATTGAAATGTGTGTGTGTG
>MU225616.1:737673-765869 GCA_018584345.1 Thuja plicata | reverse complement strand
TTTTAGAAACATGACTGTCATCATTCTAGAGTAATCATCAACAAAGAGAATAAAATATCTATCACCATAATAACTCTTTGTCCTCATAGGTCCACATAGATCAGTATGGACTAATTCTAGAATTGCATCATATGTATGGGTTTTTCTTTTAAAACTAGACTTTTTCATTTTACCTTTTTGACAATTTTTGCACATGATGTTGTCGGGCTTGGTCATTGTCGGTAAGCCTCTGACATTTCTCTTTTTGATAATCTTGATCATGTTGTCAAAATTCACATGACACAATCTTTTGTTCCACAACTATATGTCTTCATTTGTAGCAATAAAAAGAGTGGTGTCAGTATCATTTAGATAGAATAAGTTACCTTTTGTCTTCTCACAGGTACCAATCATATTTCCTGATTTATTGAAGATCCTTGCCTTCTTATTTTCAAATGCTACTTTGTGACCTGAATTATTCAACTAAGAAACACTCAATAGATTATAATTCAATCCATTTACCCAATAATAATTTTCACATTTTATCTAGTTATTCAACATTATTGTTCCTCTACCTTGAACTGGACAAGGTGTGTCATTACCCATTCTTACTAAACCACCTTTATAGTATTCAAAAGTCTCAAAATTTTGCTTATCACCAGTCATATGGTGAGTGTAGCCACTATTTATAATCCAAACATCATTTTTTCTAACCTTATATATGAGAGTTGTTTCTACATACCTTTCTTCATCATCATCTGAATCATCTTTCACTGCTACAAACACCATCTTGATGTCTTCATCAAATTCGGTGTCAGTGTCAGCATCTTTGCATTTTGATAGGTAACTGGCCTTCTTTCCTTTGTCCTTATAGTCTTGGGTATCTCTTCTTTCTAATTTTTGGTAGCTTCTGTAGTCACCTTTGTTAAACTTCTTTTCAAATGATCTGTCATTACTTCTGTCATCTTTTCTTCTGTTAGTACATCTTGCAGCAAAGTGTCCAATTTCTTTTCAATTAAAACAAACAAGGGGTAATTTACCTTTGCCTCTCTGCATTCTTCTATCCATAAGTGCTTCAATTTCATCAAGATCATCATCTTCTTCACTTTCACTATCACTATCTTTTCTTATAGTATTTTTATGACTTGATTTACTTATTCTCATAGAAGTTTTGAATATAGACTCTATATTTGGTAAGACACTATTATCAAAGTTATTCATCTCAAATGAAATTAGTCTTCCAATCAAACTGTCTAGAGTAACATTGCTATTTTCTACTGCTCTCATTTCTTGAATGACATATACTCTAATAGCATAAGTAAGCAGTAAGGTTCTTAGAATTTTACTTACCACTATATATTCTTCTAGTACACATCCAACTCCTTAGATAGCATTCACTACCTCTTTGATTCTTGCATTGTACTGAGTGATGTTTTCACCTTCTTTCATTTTGAGATCATCAAACTTTCCTCTAAGGCGTTCTGCCTTGGCTCTCAAAACATTTTTGTTAGCACCATGTACAAGCTTCAATTTGTCCCACATCAATTTTGCAGTTTTGCAGACTTTGACATCTTCAAATTCAGCATCGGAGAGTGAGGAAGCAAGTTCTATCATCATGCCATTGTGCTCATGATTTTCTCTCATTTGTTCAACTATTGGTGCTCCTGTGGGTAACACATACTCAATTTCTAAGTATTGAGTAACATCATTGCCAATACCTGATAAGTGGAGTCTTATTCTGCTCTGCCATGAAGCAAAATTATCTTTGTTCAACTTGGGCACATCTCGTCTTTTCATCTTGTGATCTTTAGCTTAGGTCTTGAAACCTTCCTTTCTAAGCACACAAGCTCTGATACCAATTGTTAGTAATAACTAAGAGGGGGGGGGAGGTGAATCAGTGGCCTCAAAAATTAATCCTTAAATCAACCCTTTAAACTTTATAATCACAAATTATATCTCAAGTTATCTTTTGTCCTATCAGATGTATGCCTTGAATTACTTATATCAATTTACTACTTGTCGGATTGCTTTATAAACCTTCCTTCTGTATGATTACTGATAAGTAGTCATCTATTTACCGAAACACAATAAATATGCAGAGTATACCGATAAATCCAAAAATGCATATGTGAAATGTAAAATAGTAAAGAAATGAATCATACACACATAACACATGGATTTTTAATGTGGAAACCCTATTAAGGGAAAAACCATTGGGACCGGTACCCCAATTTTTCACTCTTCTGAAGTGAGCCCTGTTAAGAGCCAACCCTGTTAAAGGTTACAAACACACTATTAGGTGTAACCTTGTTAGAGGATTTAGAAATAGTTTGTCAACTAGTATCTGGCATCTAATGCTACCATCCTTGATCAAACACTCACTTGGCCCATCAATAGGTATCGGGCATATCCAATGCTACTTTTGTGATCAAACTTTTTGATATTCCTTGGGATGTATCTCAATTGTAGAGACTTTTAAGTCCTTCTCGGTTAAGGGGCTTATATACTTCAATGGTTAAATTGAAACACTAATGATCTATTCATACATACAACTCAATTATAGATTTTTAGATCTATTGTCATTCCATTACTTCATTGATCAATATAATCAAATATATACCTTTGCCACACACTTGTTCTGCTCTGTGATGCTTGTCTCACTGTTCATCGGTGTCTGCACAATCTAGCTCTTCCTTTAGCTTGTTGGTCAGGACTGAAATGAAGACTTTCTTCTTCTTCTTCAGATTTCCTTTAGCATCTTTCCTCTTTCTTGTTCACCCCACACACACAATTCGTAATGAATTGGGTTTGTCTCTTATAGACACGATTTCCTCTTTTCTTAGATTTCTTGATTTTGGCATGTTCAACAATCTTTTCCAATAGATTTAAAGCAAATATCCAGTTTGATCTCGTAGAGATCTTCTTATTAATTGGACAAAGAAGCTTTAAAACAATTACTTATCTCAGGGTTTATCTGGATGATTAAAACAATGATAAGGATCAGTTAACTCTATCTTTAGCTCTTGATAGCTAAGCATTTTGTCATTTTATGAACTCTCTGTTCTGTCGGTTAGCACTTCAATTAGTCATCAGTGATAACTAATTGTTCTGTCGGTGCGACTTCAGTTGTCTTTGGGATCTCCGTCTGTCGGGCAACACTATATTTATGTCCGTCGGGTTACTCTGTGCTTTGCTCATCGGGCAACACTGTAACTCTGCTCGTTGGTAATGCTGTGCATTTTCTCGTCGGGTATCACTATGATTTTGTTCTTTTACTCTATCCGTCGGGTGGACTCCTTTGGTGTATACAGTCACTTTGGTGAATACTTGACTTATATGCATTACTGATAGCATAACCTTGATTCATGAGTTCTTTGAAGTCTTTGGCAGTATTTCCATGACCATACAGATTACATTAAGTTGACATCAATGACAATACAATACATTAACTAATTTAATGTCTTGCATGATCATCAACTTAACATCTTCAAACATTCAATCAGTTACATGTCATCAATTATGATGATACTACTCAAGAATGCTTTAATGCTAAATGCCCAATTCAATATGCAATTAAATGTGAATTCTTGCTCTAAATGTGAATTGGTGAGTTTATACTAAGAAATGCCTTCTATTTATAGGAATTCCCTAGGGTAGGGGGTGATTTTTATTAACCATGATCAAAGTAGGGTTGAGGTTAAGGTTGAGTGTTGGGTTTCAAATAGGGGGACAAGATGACAAAATGAGTGGTGAGGATAGCAAAGGTTAAATGAGTGGCTAAGATAGAAAATAATTGGAGTGATCCATGTGATCTCAATCCTTTCTTCTCATTGTCCAATTGATTCTTTATCTCATTTGTTGAAAAAAATTAGGATTTAATTAATTCTACTAATTAATTAAATTAGCCATGTAAGGTGATTAGATGGGTTGCATTTGATTTATTTAATTGAACTATATAACTAATTTATTTAATCAATTACATAGTTTAATTCATCCATTTTAGTTTAAATTTAATTAATTAATGGCTTTGTTAATTAATTCATGATGTTGACTTGATTTGACCCTTTTGACTTTGGTTGACCAATTTAGCGTGTCTACAAATGCCCCTCTTTGAATCAATGTGTGAAGCGCACTAGTTCAAAGAATAACTGATGTTTGATGTTTGCTAATGATTTTATGGTCAATATGACGTGATATTGATGATGATGTTCTAATGTGAGTCTGTGATATCATGATGCTGATACAATGTTGGTGTGATGTTGATGTCATTTCTCTGATAATGTGACACCTCTATTGTGAAAATTGATCCATTGTGATGCCCCAATGTAAAAAAAAAACAATGACGCCTGATGTCCCCGATTTTAAAAATTTCCCTTATTGGCAAAACTATGCACCCTAGTGCCAGTATGCCCCCTTGGGATTAAAATCAAGATGATGTTGCAAGCATTGGTGTTAAGAAAATGATTTATTGTGATTGCAAAAAATTGATAAATGTCAGCCATGTTGATTTGAATCCCGAAAAAATGAGGAATGTTGAAGCTTAGAACAATGTTGCAAAGTGTCGTGAGTAAAAATGCTTCTCAATGAGAAAACACTCCCACCAAAATACTCTTTGTGTGCAAAAAATAACTTTGAAAAGGGTAAGTAATGCATTTTGAAGTTCATTTTGCAACTTGGTGTGTTTGAGTGTTTTTGTTGTGCAAAGTGATTGTGAAGCTGAGAATGGTGGTTCTCGTGGCAGATCACCGATTCGAGAGAGTGCGCTGGTATCAGAGACCGCAGGAGTATGACCCCCCAGCGTGTGTTGTAAAAACTCATCTTTTGTTACATGATTTGTAATTTTAAAAAAAAAACTAGGGTTTGTGAAAAAAAATGAAATTTTTTGATGGTTTGGTGAAAAATATGTTAAATTCATGTTTTTATGCAAGGAAATGATGAAATGTGAAATGGGTTTTTGAATTTTTTTTTTTTAAATGCAAAAAAAAAACAATGCTTTTAAGGCCTCGGGCGAGCTGTCGTCGCACTCGCGCTGAGCTCGCTCGGACCCGAGTGAAGCTTGCTCATAGCGGGGCGAGTCGAGCTCGCAGCCAAGTGAGCCGAGATCGCTCGAGGGTCGTCACTTAGGAGAGGAAGGAGGTGGGGCGCGGGGGGAAAAAGGTAAGTTGTGATTTTTGTTTTCATTTTTAATTTTGTTTTTAATTATTATTATTATTTTTTATTTTTTTATTTTTTTTAATGATTTTTTAGTGATTGTTGAATTTGATTTTTTTTTTAGTTTTGATGTGATTTTTTTATTTTTCCAATTTTTTATTTGAAGTGTTGGTTTTTTTTTTTTGGATTTGATTTCAACGGGTTGTTGATTTTTTGCAACGATTTTGATTTTTTTCGTCGATTTTTTCTTTTTTCTTGTCGATTGTTTATGTAATTGTTGATTTTTGGACACCATTTGATTTTTTCACTGAGTTGCTGATGTTGTCGATGAATTTTTATTTTGTCAATATTTTTTTATTTTTTGATGTGATTGTTGATGATGTTTGATTTCTTTCGACAAATTTTGATTGTGTTGACAATTTTTGATGTTTTTGACAATTTTTAATTGTTTCGCCAATTTTGTGATATGATTATCGACTATTCGAAAGTCGTATCCCTTTTGAGACATTTTTTGGATGAAGTCAAAAAGTGTCATGTGTTACCTAGAGGTGTGTAATGTTGCCTCTATTTGTGTGATGAAAGTAATTTGTCGTGAGAGGTGTGATGTTAGTGTTACCCCGAAGATGTTGTTTGTTGTCAAAATTTGAATGAATAGATGAATGTGAGGATATGAATGATATGTCAGTCAATATAGGATAATCAATAATATATCAATGTTGTGTTGATGTCAACTTAATAGGATAGAATAGATGATGATTTTTGTCCTCGCGATATAGAGGTTAAAAAGTCGATGCACTCGCTGAGATCCCGTAAATCTCATATGAGTCAGTAGATAGTATGATATTATTGACTTGAGATAATTGATCTGATATTGATGTTTGATGTTTAACTGTATCAGGTTTAGCTAGATGAGATGAATATGAGGATGACATACCCTAAACCCTTAGTGTTGATTGCACGTTTATCCCTAGAGGATTGATGCACATTCAGACGATGTGAATTAGGATATTTGTTGAGTATATCCAGATTCGGTTGAATCAGGGACTATTGACAGCAGTGGCAAAGAGCTAGCACAATGACTATAATACCTTTCACTTGTCTATCGAAGAGATGACAATCACACCCTAGGATATATACTGGATTTTGTGGATCCCAGTTATGGGAGAGTTAGTGCACTTTGATCCTTATGATGATGGCGTCGCAATATGCCGAGTATTTTAGGATGATCATATTAGAGGCTATACAGTGACCTATGATATGATGATGAGGAGACATCATGCCCCACTCCCCGCACTATTAGAAGCATTGATTGGAGGATTCCTCATGCCTGATTGAAGAGCGCATGGATTTCACATTGGTTGGGATCGATTATTAGAGGACATGCTTACTAGACCATGACATTTTGCTTGGGCTATATGCATTCTAGCACATTTGTATCATGAGCTTCATTAGGTGGTATATGAGCGTGCAACATATTTATCAGTCGGTGTCATAATGTTATAGATTTGGGTATGGGAGCATCTTGTAGTGACCTAACTAGTTGCAGAGAGAGCACGAGAGGAGGGTCAACACTTCATCTATGGATATAACAATTTGATTGTCCAACTGAAGTTGGGCAAGTTATAGTATTGGAGGAGATAGATTGATGATCTAGATAATGTTTGTTGGAGACCTTATGTGGGATGTGAGGAGTGACATGAGGATCATCGAGAGGTGTTATATATGTTCACATCGAGATGGTTGCTCGGTCACACACCTTATGATACAGGAGCATCCTGGGGTAGTTGGCAATCTTGCATCTTGGTGTGATTTGTCCTTAGTGTTTTAGTGTTGGAGTACTCGGTTGAATAAGGGTGGATGCTCGGTAATTGTTAGGTGCAGTGTTGGCTGAGGAGATTGGTCACTGAAGCTATCGGCACATATTGGTTCTCAGCTTCGATGTTTCTTGACATGTGTTGGCTGAGGCGCTCGACAACTTTTGGTGCTTAGCAATTTGTTGTCTGGCATTCGGTAGTTTGGCTTGCCGACTAGTGTTCTTGCAGATATGGGATGAATTTTATATGTGTAGCATGAGATTGTGACATGTATCGATCATGGGGATGTATGTGGACCTATTTAGGTCTTGGATCTTTATCCTATGTGCATTTATTGGATTGTTATGGCCAACTAGGTCATTTAATATTTTTTTACAGGACAACTTGTGGCTTAGTTAGGTATAAGTAGAGGGTCTTGTGGAGTCTTGAGAGAGAGGAAGAAGAGGGAAGTGAATTGGAGTAGAGATAGTAGCTAAGCCTAGGCTTGGAAAAAAAGAAGGTTACTTGGTTTCTTGTGAGCATAAGTTTAGATTCTTCTTGGTGTTTCTACCAGATCACTGTGGCCTATTATTGCAGATATGGCTAGCTAGGGTTAGGTTTTGAGTTGGATCTTGCAAAACTTTTATTTGCTTTGTAATTGGTCATAACCGGGAAGGCCTTATAGCCTGGCACATTGCATGTAATCAATTATTTTATGAATAAGATTCAGATTTGTTTTCAGATCTTGGTTTCCTATTGTGATTCCATTGCATGGTTACTAGTTGGGGGCTTGGACATCTCCTTTGGGGATCCTCCTACCTTGCACTGCATCACCTTACATTATTGAGAGATTTATCATTACCAGGGTATGGCGATAGTTTGGATGGACCCAGGGTTTGCCCCATGGATTAGCTATGTATACATGTACCCGTAAGGAGAAACATGCCTAGGGACAATGCACATCATGTGAGTCAGCCAGAGATGAGTTTCACACCTTAGTACCAGTTGCATGGGATTATCAAGAGGATGTGATGGATGCGGGTGTGACTAGGGAGTATAAACAGTGATTTCCAGCACATCCCTTTCCATGATTGTCTTCGCGAGATGAGCTAGTTCCTCCCTTGGAGAGTGATGATGATGATGAGGACCACCCTCAATGACCAGCAAGAAATGGAGGATGATGGATAGATTGCATAGATGAGGAGAGTGCAGGATATGATATTATCCCAGTGAGAAGTGAGAGGGAGAGGTTGTAGAGTGATTGGTCGAGGAGATGGTGGTGATGATGATGCCATGTAGTAGATGATGGTGGTCACGGGGGAGATGACAATGATCATGGAGGAGATGATAGTGATCATGATGGAGATGTTGCAGAGAGGAGGATATTGTTATTTCCATACCAGGGATAGATAGATCACAGAGCTAGGTCAAGTATAGGACAACCTATGCAGAGAGGTATCCCAGGTTAGGATATGCAAAGGTTGCGTAGGGAGTTGGTTACAACACATGAAAACAACATATTATTATAGGGATGAATTGAGAGACTTGAGGTTGGGTTAGCTTCTACCAGGTCACAGAGAGATCATGATATTCATACTATGGAGCCAGAGTTAGCAGCTACTAGGTCGCATAGAGATCATGTTATACAACAGTGGGGAGTAGTAGAGGGTATAGCCTAGCAACTAGAGTAGGTGGCTAGAGACGGTAAGACTAGACAAACCATGCTAGATATGTGAGAGGAGATTAGGAGAGGTGAGTTATACTACACCTATATCATGATTTATTGCCAACAGATCAGAGTGCTTGTTCTTATACACAGAGTGTCATAGGTGGTGCCTCATGGCAGTTTGAGAGTAGAGGAGTATCAGGTCCATCTACCAGACCTCTGAGGGACCACATACAAGGATAGGTGATGGTGTAGGACTATCCACTGGTGTAGGTATAGGTGGCAATATTTTGATGGGTCACCCGACAGAGTCAGGAGGCAGTCATGCTGAGATCTTCTTGATTGTATCATATTTTTATGATGACATATGTATCATCTTTGATGATGTACTATTGATATATCTTGATGTGTACCTTTTTGATGTAGACACTTGTGATTTTGGACATTAGAGAGACCTTACCCCTTCCTTTTGATGATGTTCTTCTTTGATGTCATTATATGTGGACTTTATGAGTTTGATGATTTATGATGATGACATGAGACATTTAATGGATGTAGTTTATATGATTCTATCTATATGCATGTTTTTGTGGTTTTTTTATGCAGGATGTATGTATGCATATACTATACATTTTGATTTTTATGTATGGATGTCCTAAAATGTAAGGAAAATGGTGTTTTATCTTTCTATGGATGCAATATATGCATATGATGATTCTAGGTAGTAATGCAATGCTTTATGTATATGATTATGATTTATAATGATGTAATGCTTATGGATAATGTTAATGAACCTTATGTAATGTAACTAAATGATAATGAAATACACCTAAATGAGGATAAATAATACATAATATAATGATAAATTACTGGCGAATGAAATGATCCTAAAAATGCAAGTGTCCCTAAATGCAAATGAAATGCCCCTAATGGATGTAATTTGTGAGATGTATTATTTTTTATAAAGTCCCACATATTCCATCTAAAGAAGAGTTCTTGATGCTTTGACTTGGATGTTTGACCCCCCCTTCCTTGAGAAATCCTTTAATCTCACATGAATGCAATATACAAATGTACCCTAAAACTGTTGTCACTTTTTAACGGATCGCTATTTTTTGCAAGTATCATCATTGAGATTTTTTGTAAATCATTTTGAAACCATTACAACTCTCACTGGTGAAATTTACCAACCATGATGGTATGAATACCTATTTCATTGGATTCAATGTGACCACTCTCATCATTGAATTTTCTATAACTCATTGAAATTAATACAACCCTCACTGGTAAGATTTCCCTACTATGAGAGTATGAATACTGATTTCGTCAGATTAAATGTTGCAAGTGGATTTTAGCATTAAGATATGACAAATCTGAATGGCCAAGGTATCTGTTTGCATAAAAAATGAAGGTATGATCCCTATTGATATACAAATGTCCTCAATGATTATTTGATGATCGTGTCATTAGACAAACTTGCATATGTCTAGGAATCAACCTTACAAGCATAAATATAAATAATAATCATGTCTCCATCATTGCTTATCTAGTTCAAAACATCATTGATGGGCTAAAAAGATATGATAGAAAAATCAAGACCGACAAAGATTGTGATTCTTAATTTTCGATGAAGGTATTTGAAATCTTACATGTGTCTGTTCTGTGATGAGCTCCTAGAATCTAAATTGTGCCCCTAATTGGATTTTTTAATGATAATGGACCAAGGCAGATTTAAAAAACCGTGACAAAGGATTTATGTACAAATGCATCTCAAAGATTGTATTATGACTATGTACAAATGATGAAATGCAATGGGGTATATACAAGAATGGGAAAATGTAAATGCAATGAAACTAGGCTTAACTTAGGGCAAGTAGCACATGTTTACCAGGTTTTCACCACTTCGGTTTATTGCACTTTTTCTCTTTATTTTTTTTTCTCTTTTTTTGCTACCAAGGCCACTACTGCTAGGTTTTCACCAAGGCACTTTTTCTCTTCTTTTTTTCTTTTTTTTTTCTACCAAGGCACCTATTGCTAGGTTTTCACCAAGGCACTTTTTCTCTTTTTTCTTTTTTTGCTACCAAGGTGCCTATTGATAGGTTTTCACCAAGGCACTTTTTTCACTATTTTTGGCTTTTCTCAGGATCAATTTGAGCTATACAATAGGATGCTCTTCCATTTGATACTCTCTCCTCTTATACTCTTTCAACGGATACTCTTTCATATATTTTAGGTATAAAACCTCTTTAGGTGTATGTTATTGATGGGTTCCTGAATTTCATCTCCTTCACAATCAGATAATTTATATGTTCCCGTTCCATAGGATAATTTAATTACATAGGGTCCTAGCCAATTTGCCTCAAATTTCCGCTTCTTTTCCCTTTTTGATTGATTTCTTGGATTTTCTCTTAGAACAAGATCACCAATTTGAAAGTCTTGAGGTTTGATCTATCTGTTATAGTTCTGAGACATTCTCTTTTGGTACACTTGAAGATGATTATAAGCTTGATGTATATATTCTTCTAGTAACTCTAGATCTTCCAATCTAGACACACTATACTCCTCATTTGTCAGTATGCCATGTAGTGAGACTCTAAGGATGGAATTTCCACTTCTAATGGTAAAATTGCTTCATCTCCATACACTAAAGAAAAATGTGTTGCTCCAATAGGTGTTCTGATGCTTGTTATATAAGCCCAAAGTGTTGTATTTAACTGTATGTGCCAATCCCTACCTAAATCATCAACTATTTTCTTAAGGATTTTAAGAATGTTCTTATTAGAGGCTTCTGCTTGTCCATTACCTTGAGGATAATAGATGGAAGAAAAATGTTGAGTGATATGAAAATTTTCACATAACTCCTTAACATCCTTATTTTTGAATTGTGTCCCATTATATGTGATGAGTGCATGTGAGATACCATATCTGCAAATTATGTGGTTTAAGATGAACCTGGAATTTTTTTTTTCTAGTTGTAGTTGTTAAGGGTACAACTTCCACCCATTTTGTAAAGTACTCAGCTAAAATGATAATGTATTTATGCCCATTAGAATAATGATATATCATCCCTATAAAATAAAAACCCCATTGATAGAAAGGTCAAGGTGTAGTAATGGGATGTAATTCCTATGCTGGCACATGTATCAAGTCCCCACGGTATTGGCACTTTTGACAAATTTTCACAAATTGGCATTCATCATTTTCCATGGTCGGCCAATAGTACCCCATCCTAAGAAGTTTCATTGCTAAGGTAAATCCACTCGAGTGTGACCCACAAATCCCCTCTTGAATGTCATGTAAAGCAGTTTTAGATTGGTCACTCTCTAGAAATCTAAATAATGTTTTGTTAAGACCTTTGTGATACAATGTGTCAACAATAAGGGTGAAGTGCGAGACTTGGCATATAAGGTTTCATTTCTTATTTAGAGTTTGGTCTAAGGGTAAGGTGTTATCTTTGAGATAGGTATAAATAAGACCATACCAAGTAGAGTCATGGTCCACAAGTAGACAAATGATTTGGGAATCAAGATGATCAGATGCGGATTTTACCAATTCCTCCACCAAGAACTCATATCTATCACCTTGATCATGTATTTTTAATAGTGAGGCTAGCGTGGACATGGCATCAACAACTTTGTTCTCGGCTCTAGGTATTTTCTTGAATGTGATCAATACAAAATAGTTTTTGAAGTCATCAATCATCCTTTTATAAGGCATGAGCTTGTCATCTTTAGTTTGGTATTCATCATTAATATGATTGATGACTAATTGGGAATCTCTATAAATTTGTATCTCTATAATCCTCCATTCTAAAGCCATTTTGAGTCCTATCACAAGAGCTTCATACTCTTCTATATTATTGGTGCATGGAAATAGAAATTTGAATGATTTGGGGATTGTACAACCTTGTGGTGTAATGAAGAGAACTCTTTCCCTCGAGCCATGTTGAGTATAGGATCCATCGAAGTATAACTTCCATGTCTTTGTCTCACTAGTAAGGATGCTTGCACCTGAAAATTCCACTTGAATAGGTTCCTCACTTGAGAGTTTTGATTCTTCTAGTTGATTTGCAATAACTTGTCCCTTAATAGATTTACAGTCCACATACTCAATGTCGAACTCACTCACTATCATGACCCACTTGGCTAGCCTCCCTATGAGAGTTGATGTGCTAAGAAGATATTTGAGTGTATCTATTTTAGCAATGAGACAAACTTTATGTGCTAGTAGATAATGTCGGAGATTTTGAGAGACAAAGATGACTGCTAAGCATGCTCTTTCTGTACAATTATAATTAAGCTCATATTTGACTAAAGTTCTACTAATATAGTAGATTTTATTTTCTTTTCCTTTGTCATCTTCTTGTGCTAACAGGGCCCCCAATGAATTTACAGTTGCTGATATGTATAGAATTAAAGGGTTTCCTGGTATTGGAGCCATCAAAAATAGAGGAGTTGCCAAATATTTCTTTAAAAGATCAAAGACATATTCACATTTACTATCCCATTAAACTAGAATGTCTTTATGAAACAATTGTGCAAAGGAATGACATTTTTCTGCCCATTGGGATATGAATCTTCTGATAGATTGTAGCATTCCTTGCAAAGACCTCAATTGAATAATATTTCTTGGTGCCCCCATTTCCATAATGGCTTGCACTTTAGCTGGATCCACTTCTATTCCTTTTTCTGACACAATGTATCCTAAAAAATTTCCTGATTGAATGCCAAAGCCACACTTTTTAGGATTTAGTCTTACATTGAGTTGTTCCAATCTTCTGAATATTTTATCAAGTATAGGTAGATGTTCCTTTCTGGTATAAGATTTTGCAAGCATATCATCTACACAGTCCTCCATAAATGTGTGCATCATGTCATGGATTATGGTTGTCATGGCCTTTTGATAGGTTGCCCCTACATTTTTAAGACCGAATGGCATCATGTTCCAGCAAAAAGTACCCCAGGGATAGGTAAAAGTCATCTTATCTTGATATTACGGAGCTATCTTTATTTGATTATAGTCACTAAAACCATCCATTAAGGAAAATATAGAATGCCCCATTGTTAGATCTAATATAGTATCAATGTTAGGAAGCCAAAAATCATCTTTGGGACATGCTTTATTTAAATCTCAAAAGTTGGTGCAAATCCTTATGCTTTTGTCACTTTTGGAAATAAGTACAATGTTGGAGATCTAGGCTGCATATGCAATATACTGAATAAATAATGTGTCCAAGAGTTTCTTTAACTCTGCTTTAACCAATAATGCCACATGTGGATTCATCTTTCTACATTTTTTTCTTTACTGGTTCAACTCCTGGAGCTATGTTAAGATGATGCATTATTAGATTTGGGTCCAATCCTAGAATATCAACATAGGACCATGCAAAATTCACTTAAGTCAATGAATTTCTCCCTTTCTTCTATAGACAAAGATGTAGCTCGATGTATGATCTTTGGTTCTGCCTATGTTCTAATGTTTATATTTTATGTTGGACCTTTAAAGATAATTTATATTTCTTGATGATGGTTAGGTAAAATGTCCAATCTCTCATCCTTAGGTGTCGCAATTGGGGTTTCACCTTTTGATACATAATTTATTTTTACTATTTTTGGATCTAGTACTGCCACATGGTGGTTTTCACCACTACATCTTTTATTGTTTCTTTTGTTTTTCTTTTTCTTTTATTGACTGAGAAACTTGACACTTCCTCTTGGTGGAACCCAATTTTACAGATCGAATTTGCATGTCCAAATAGCTCGGGGAAGTATTGTTTTACCTATGTCAATAAATTCTTATGTTTTATGCTCTTGTTTTACCTTAGTTTCATTTTAAAATTCATAAATATGGTCGTTGCATGTTTTTAGTAGGTTTTCCTAACTTTACTATTTCATTATTTTATCCTCGCATAGACCCATGTTGTATTTTTGCAGGTTTTATCCCCATGATTATGTTGCATCTCTTGAAGAAGTTATCATTTGCATCACCATGGTTGCAAAGATGGTTGCTCTGTTCAACGATTTATTAAGCATTATACTCAGAAGCTTTATCCCACATTGATCTAAGAGTTGAAGTATAAGGTTAATTATATAGGGCCTTTTGGAGGACGTTGTTCATGGTTAAACCTCAACAAAGATCAACGATGGGCATGATCCCTCAATTAGTAGTTGTGCGACCTTTTATTGATTAAGGAAATGCGCCTGGCTAACACGTGTCCACCGAGATCTCGACTAGGTGGGGTCAAAGTCGGTTTAAGCATCGAGCAGATCAGACTTCATTCAACATTCGACGTGATCCCACAAAAATAAGCTAAATGATCTTTACTCTTCAAGGTATTACATGATGATGACACGTGTCCTAGACCCATAGGTTCTAAGCAGCAATGAGGGAAGATCTATGGTTAAATTTCAGTGAAGATCTATGATAGGCGTGATACCTCAAAAAAAAGATGCAGGTTATTTAAATTTCAAGGGAACATGCATGATCGACGTGTGTCCTGGGCCTATAGACATTCTAAGAAATAAGATAGGGGGTTAACAACTGGCACTACTTGAATGGTCAAAACAAATTGATGAGGATGCACATCTTTTTGAAGCGAGTTAAAGTTTGCGCTACTAAAGTCCTTTCCTTCTAGCATGTCATAACTGGGCAGAAAATGTAATCAAGTTTTAAAGTAGATTTAATGATGATTGGTGGTTAAAACACATAGGGGATCAAATACAAGTGTAATTCCTTTAAGAGAAGATGCACTTGGTTTAACCTTCAAGGGAACTTTCCTGAGTGACATGTGTCCTGGAGCCACAAGCTCTAAGTAACAATGATCGACTGTTAAAGCGAGGACAAGATCGACGGTGGGCATGATCCTCGATCATAAGATGCATATCCTTTACCCATTGAGGCATTGCGTGATGATGACACGCGTATTAAATGTTGAAAAAGATATAATGCTTGGGTGGCAGTGTCAACATGGATTTTTCTTTGTCGTCTTATAATATTTAATTACATCTTTCTGTCAGCTAGGGTTTTGTCTACTATTTGATATGTCATCATCTACCATGCAGAGTTTCAAGGCTGGAAAACATCATGGATATGTCTGATGATGAGACATTGTGACCTTCATGAAATGGAAAGAATGATCACATTCAAACGTTCTCTGAGGAATCTTCCTGAGGATAAAGGATGCTAGATTATGGTTGACAATGTCAATGACTCTGTTCTTAATACTGAAGATATCCATTATCATGCAGAGTTTATATTGGTGCTTATGGATGAGCATGTGGTCAAAGTATCATGATGAACATAATGCAAAAATATTATTTAATTATATGAGATGAATTACAAAGGATTTTCTGAAGCAATTATTATTATGAATCCTTATGGTTGGCAACCATTTTTAGACAAGGATGTTAATTATTCCTTGATTATAACTATATTGTTCAGTTGTTGACCTTAGGGTTAGGGTTTATATATAAAGAGACACATTGGTCTAAATCTTGTACACATCCCTTGGAATTTATATAAATAGGGATTCCAAGACCATGTGAAATAATTATTATAAGTATTCCTAGTTTAGAACTTGATCACAACTACAACATGGACTCAAATGTACTATTATTTCAAAATCAATAAAAGATAAGTGTTTTCTATCTCACTTGTGGTAAGAAAGTTTAATTTATTTCAGTTAGTCCCTTGCAATTATTGAAGGTAGATTCAATTTCTATTCTTATAATGTTTGTGTAGAGATTTTACATGTCTCATATTCTTGTTTGATTATCAAGGAGTTTGTGAAAAGTTAGCGTTTTCAGCTTCTTGTTCAACTGGTCTCCCAACCATAGGATTTAAATTAATTTGAACTAACAAGGATATAAACAGACTTAATTTATCTACATTTATAGCATTTGAATAGTTGATGGTATTGGAATATATGCTATCTTGCAGGGTTGTACATAGGATTAAAATATTATTGAATCTATTGCCCAAATTGAAATAGGTACTGATATTATCAATTATTGGATATAGTCATTTAGTTCATTATTTAAAGTTATTGAGATATTATATCTAGCATTCATTCAATTCATACATATATTTTCAAAGCATTCTTACAATTTCACAAAGTATTTCAGTTTTACAATTTTATGTTGTGATTGATCACAATTAGATTTCTTTCAAGTACATGTTTTCCACACTTGAAAGAGAGGTTTGAGATGCTATCAGATCTTCTATAAATATCTTTAAAACTTAAAGGACAAGTTTAAGGTATAGGCCTACCAACCTTGGTTCTGTAGAGTCAAAACTGCAGAAGTTACAACTTTGTTTTTGGTTGAACTTGTTAGTTGGCCAAATCACTTGGGTTTCCTAGCATTGGATTAGAAACTCCATAGGAAATATAATCTATTGATTTGATCACCAAAATATTGGCCACTCTACTAGGGAGTTGTCTATGAGAGACATCTTTGAAGATTACCTAGAAGCTCTGGTGATGTAAATAAGACTCTAATGGGAGAAAGAACTCAGAAGATAGTAAGTATTTTCCTTCTAATAAGAAGGTGGTGACTCTATTTAATAAGGAATTTTAGTCAGTGACTCTACTGAGGGAGAATACTCAGAAATAGATGATAGTTTTCCTCTTTGAAAAGGGAGACAGTTTTATTTCAGGGTGTCTCAACCATTTTAGAGGAAACCTTTTATTCTAGATGGAATCAGTCCATTGGATTTCAAAAATTTTGATTATGAACCTAGCAGGTTATCCCCAAAACTTTCACAACTTGTACCAAAGTTCCATGGAGAATGGGATGAATTGGCAGTGCAACACTTGGATGCTTTTTACATACTCATAGAAGATTATGATATTTGTGTATAAGATCAAGTGATGAAGTTAATTTTTAGGACTTTGAAGGATTATGCAAGAGAAGCATATGAATTACTACCTGCATAGAGTATCTCATCGTGGAGGCAATTTGAGCAATGGTTTCTTGATGTATTTTATGATGTAAGTGAAGAAGACAACATGTGTTACAAATGGTATAAAAACCAAAGTTGCAGCATGGAAGATGATCCTAGCATGTCTCTACTTGATGCATTTTTTAGTTTGGAGAGATTTGAGGGAGAATCTACACCACATTTGTTCGTAAGGATGGTAATCATTTATAACAAGATACCATCAAACATCACACCTCTACTAAATGAATTCATAAGAAAATTTTGTGAGTTAGTAATCTCACTAGATGACCCTGATTTAAATATTTTTTTTCAACTATTAGAAGAAGATGATGAAGACAGAGAAGAGGATGCTTATGATTAGATTGAACAAGGCCTTGTGCTTGATGATTATCTCAGTGGGGAAGAAGATAACATGCAGGAAGAAAATAAAAATTACATTATGGAAGAAGAACCTTACATATCTCCAGTAAATGCATTTTCAATTTGGAAAGATATGAAGGTGAATCTGCAACACATTTGTTCATTAGAATGGGAAAAAATTTTCAGGAAATACCTCTAGACATCATGCCTCCACGCAAGAGATTCTTGAATAAAATTCATGAATTAAAAATCTCAGGTGACCCCAGTTTGAAACTTTGTTCAACATAATAAATTTAGAGTACCTAGAAGGAGATGTTTCACAACAAGTTGACTCTGACAATCTAGAATCATACTATTTGTCTGAATTACATAGTGAGACAGATGAGTGCACTAGTTATACAAAATATAAAGAAGTATCCATACTTGAAAACCATGACAATACTTGTGATGACATGGAGGAAGAAAATTTGGATCAGGTTGAATAATAATCTATACATTGTGATATTTGTATGGAAATATTTATCAATGACCATGATGAAGGGGAAGAAAACCTTCTTAGTGCAGAAGAAAATTCAGCTTTTTTAGACATGGAATATCAAAAATATGTTGAGAAGAGTGGTCAATTTTTTTTTTTCTCAATTCACCATGATAAGCAAGTTGATGGGTCAATATATATGCAAGGAGTACTAGATGAAGGAGATGATAACTTCCAAGAATAAAATAGAGGAGATGAAATAGAACAACATGAAGTTTCAGAAAATAATGTCAATGAAGATATTAGTCTTGTTGATGAAATATCTGATGATCCTGTTAAAAGCTCTAATGAAGGTGTGCTTGAATTTTCTATGTTCCTTAATCCATTATTTGAAGAGGATTTTCTATGCAATCAAGTCCACCGGCATCATGATGAAGGTAGCAGGCCTAATGATGATTTTGAAGTTGATAAAACTCAAAGTATGCATTCAGAATATGAAATATCTTTTAGTTCATCCTTTGAGAAAGAGTCGTATCAGACTTGTGAAGATGAGATTAAACCAGTCAAGCATAATGATGAGAATATGTTGAAGGAAATATCATGATGATCATAATGTAAAAACATTATTTAATTATATGAGATGAATTACAAAGGATTTTCTGAAGCAATTATTATTATGAATGCTTATGGTCGGCAACCATTTTTAGACAAGGATGTTAATTATTCCTTGACTATAACTATATTGTTCAGTTTTTGACCTTAGGGTTAGGGTTTATTTATCAAGAGACACATTGGTCTGAAGCTTGTATGCATCCCTTAGACTTTATATAAATAGGGATTCCAAGACCATGTGAAATAATTATTATAATTATTCCTAGTTTAGAACTTGATCACAACTACAATATGGACTCGAATGTACAAGTATTTCAAAATCAATAAAAGATAAGTGTTTTCTATCTCACTTGTGGTAAGAAAGTTTAATTGATTTCAGTTAGTCCCTTGCAATTATTGAAGTTAGATTCAATTTCTATTCTTGCAATGCTTGTGTAGAGATTTTACATGTCTCATATTCTTGTTTGATTATCAAGGAGTTTGTAAAAAGTTAGTGTTTTCGGCTTCTTGTTCAACTATTCTCCCAACCATAGGAGTTAAATTCATTTGAACTAAAAAGGATATAAACATACTTAATTTCTCTACATCTATAGCATTTGAATAGTTGATGGTGTTGGAATATATACTGTCTTGTAGGGTTGTACATAGGATTGAAATTGGATTGACTCTATTGCCCAAGTTGAAATAGGCACTAATCTTATCAATTATTGGATATAGTCATTTAGTTCATTGTTTAAATTTATTGAGATATTCTATCTAGCATTCATTCAATTCATACATATATTTTCAAAGCATTTTTACAATTTCACAAAGTATTTCAGTTTCACAATTTTATGTTGTGATTGATCACACTTGAAAGAGAGGTTTGAGATACTACCAGATCTAATATAAAAAGCCTTAAAACTTAAAGGACAAGTTTAATGTATACGCTTACAAACCTTAGTTTTGTAGAGCCAAAATTGCAGAAGTTCCAACCTTGTTTTTTGTTGAACTTGTTAGTTGGCCAAATCACTTGGGTTTCCCAGCATTGGATTGGAAAGTCCATAGGAAATTTAATCTTTTGATTTGAGCACCAACACCTCCCATTTCTACCTCTTGATATTATTGATTGGTGGAGGAAGGTTTAACCACATTTAGGTATATAGATATGGTATGGTCATCTTGGAATTATGGTATGTCACTTGTCTCGAGTTGTTCCCAATCAATTAAGGATGAACAAGGGGCAAAGGATCAATTGGAAAATTTTGGTCAATGGGAGTTAGGGTCATGATTTCATTTACAGGTTCATACAGTGTATCATGTAAATCAATAACATGTGTTTCCTCAAGATGGTCCATAGAGCTAGGATTGAAATCTCCCTTACTAGAGTCCTCTCAAGTTTCCTATGGTAAAAACTATTGTACATTAAACCTAGAGATATATTCTCCTAAGAAAGAGGGCACATAAGACTCTCCTATCCATTCTTGGTTTATGCTTGGAATTTCCTTTGGTGTAGAAGTGTAAGAATGAATAAAATCTACATCTTTATCATGACAAGATACCTCGTATAATGAATCCCATTCATATTCATTTGAATAATCTTCACTTTCTGAATCCAACATGTTAATGTGTTCATAAGGATTAGTAAAATTCTATTAACCATTACCTTGCTGATGATATCCTTTCCTGATTTTTCTTCACTTGACCTCCATGGGGGCTGTAGAGGTTCTAACAACCCTTTATTTCTTTAACCTAAAGGTCCTCTTCCTTTATAACCCATCTTTTGCATGATATTAAATCCTTTCCCATATTGGTGCGTGGGAATACTAATGTGTTGCACTCTTTCACTTGTTTCCTCATCTTTGTATAACCATTTTAGCACATTATTGTCTTCTTCTATCTCTGTTGAGGTAGTAGATCTAAAACAATTATCATTATACTTGTGAGGAAGTGTTTATTTGGTATGACCAAGGGTTTACCATATGATTTAGGATAATTTGGCATATCCATCAATGGGTAGAGTATTCTCCAAGTCCTTTTTGCTTTATTCTGCATTATTTTTCAAAGTTTTTCATCATAGTATCCATCTTTTTTTAATGTGCCATATTTTCCTTTTCTCTTTCTAAACATGATCCATCTTGAATAGAAGAATCTAATGTTGAGGAAGGGTTTTTTTCATTTGTTTTTAGAAAACTAAATTTTTCCTTACCTTTGTTAGATAGAGAGGGAGTAGTTTCTTCATGACTTGAGGTGGTAGGCTTATCACTTGGATCTTCTTCATCCTTTGTTGTGGATGGTGACCTTATCCTAGGAGCTTCCTCCTTAGTCTTTTCTGAACATGAGGTAGATGTAGGAGCCTCATTATTGTGGGGTACAAAAGAATTTGTAATCAGTTTGATATGATTACAATATTGAAATGGGTTAAGATCTCCGTTGATAGTTATTTCCTGTTCAAGATAAGAAAATTTCAAACACTGATGGTAGGTAGATGGAACGGCTTGCATCTCATGAATCCATGGCCTTCCCAAAAGTATGTTTTAGGCCGAATTAAGATTAATTACTTGAAAAAAGATGAACTATAACTGATTCAATATTTGAAGTTGATAAGTTGATGATCACCGAGCTGCAGAAAGTAAATGCAAGACATTAAATCAATTAATGTATTTTATTGTTATTGATTTCAATGTAATATGTTATGATTTCTCATATACATATTATCACAACACTTGAATATCTAAAGAGACAAAGGTTTTGTTATCAGTAATGATATACACTGAGTGATAGGGTTACCAAAGAACAGTGAACCCCGAGCAGTTCACAGTGTTGTCCGACAGACAGACAACACCGACAGACAGTGTTACCCGAGAGACACAGTAGTACCCAAGAATAGAGTTAATTGAGATCATTTGTACCTGAGAAAGTGTTATCAAGAAAACTAAGAGTTCATGACCAAAATCAACTGGAGTTAGAAAATGACAAAATACTTAGCTAGCAGGAGCTATAATTAGAGTTAACTGATTGATTACTTTATTTTCATCGAACAATAGAACTAAATATTTAAAGCTAGTTTTATTCATAGTTGTCAAGGAGAAATCTATAGAATAAAACTAAAGCAACACTTTAAAGATTAAAGCAATGCATGGTGAGATTTGCAAATCAAGAAGCAATCTATGTCAAGAAAAAGAAAGACAAGGAGATTGAACGGTGAAATCATGTCTATATAAAGAGACAAGTAATTAATTATGAAGAAAGGAATGTTGAATATAATTCTGGTGAAGATGGAAGTATTCATGCAGATCTGATCATACAGGCTAAAGAACAGAGCCAAGGGAATTCTGCAGACACCGAGCAACAGAAGCAAGAGCATTCACCGAGCAGAAAGAAGAAAGAAGGGGAGAAAAGGAATTGAAGAGAACATTGTTCAGAGAGGTATTATGGACTTAAAATGCATCTGAAAATATGCAAGTTAAAGCTATATTAATGAATAGATCATTTACTGTTTCAGTTTGACCATTGATTCAAAAAATGTGGGATTTAACCATCCTTACTTATTGAGATACTCAAGAGTATCAAAAGGTTTTCATGTTGAAAACATAGTGAATGCTAGGTCAATTGATAAACTGTTAGTTTTAAATCCTCTAACAAGGTCACACTTAATAGTGTGTTTGTAACCTTTAACAAGGTTGGCTCTTCACCGAGCTCACTTCAGAAGAGTGAAAATTTTGGGTTACCGGTCCCAAGTGGTTTTTCCCTTAACAAGGTTTCCATGTTAAAAATCCATGTGTCAAATGTGTATATGGTTCATTGCTTTTATGTTTTGCTTTACACATTCTAAAACATGATTGGTTGGTAAACACTAAGTTTAAATACTGCTACTCGATAAAAGCCAGAAAAAGATAAACAATATATTCACCAAGTAGTATATATTTGATAAGATTACTTAAAGGCATACATCTTGTAGCACTAAAAGATAACTAAAGGTATTATATTTCTGATATAAGTTTTGGTTGGATTATTGGATTAATTTTTGAGCCCACTGATTCACCCCCCTCTCAGTTATTCTAATAGACAAACTGTTTCTTTCTGAGTAGGCCCTATTTGAATAGGTAGAATGTTCATTCCTTTAGAAGATCTATCCTCATAATCATATGATTTAATAGTTATTTTTCTCTTAGGATCCACTAATTCTTCAAAATATCCCAAGGCTTTCACTAGATTTAGAGTACAAATGTTTAGGTCGACACCTCCATCAATTAGGACTCTCTTGACCCTATGCTTTTGGATTAGAACTTCAATATGCAAGGGCAAGTTTTGTGGATGATTTAAGGACATTCCATCTTGCTTTGAAAAGGATAGACAATATGGTGCTACAAGATGACTAATCATATTTTGAAATTGGTCTACATCTAGATTGGTAGGAATTTTTGTGTCTACCAATTTTTTTTTGAGGATCTCCTTATGTGTGGGTGATATTTTTAACAATTCCAAGATTGAAATATATGCGAGAGTTTTTTGAAGTTGATCCATCAAATTATAGTTCTTCAATGGAAATGAAGAAGGATTAGGTCTTGTCAAAATGTTGGAAGTTTAAAGTAGAATTACTTTCGATGCTTGCCCCTGAGTGATGACATTGTCGAGCTCTTTGTTTTTTTTTTTGTTGTCTTTGATCACAATGACATTAATGATGTTCTCATAACTAGATAAAGAATTGATTATATTGTCATAGATATGAGAAAAATTTACTTTATGATATCCCTTTTGATTGTATTGATTAATCTTTGAAGATTCCCTTCTCATTATTTAGAAAAGGAGTTTTAAAGGCCTTGTGATCTTCGTTATTCTTGGGTACATCAAATTTAATAGTACCATTGTCAATGAGGTCTTGCACCACATGTTTCAACCTCATATAATCATTCATTTTGTGCCCTTTATTATGGTGATATTCACAATGATTAGAATCACTCCACCATGATGGATTTACTTGAGGTTCATATGGTCTCACCTCTGGTAAAGTTATAATTTTGTTGGCAACAAGTGTTCTTAGGGATGACTCAAGTATTTCCTGTTGGAGATTTGCTTCTGTGCAAATTTTTGATTGTATGTTTGTCATTCATGAAAATATATAATATACAATGGTGTCCTATATGCAATTATTAGTACAGATGTTCTAGAGCCTTGTGTGGTTATTTCCATGGTGCAAACATGTTCTGGTAGCTATGTGCATTCACACAGATTTAGATATGCAGTTTCAGTGGAGTTATGTTAATCTGTTTTGCCAGTTATAGTTTTTGGAGATTATCAGTTAAGAGCTAATGTATTTACATTATTTCTTTAGTCGCACCTATCTTTGGGATATGTGTGTTTGTATTCATGTTTAGTTATGAGTTAATGATGATTATCCAAAGGTGCCAAATGTGTTTTAACAGAAGCGTGATGTTTGAGTTCTTTTGGTAGAGTTGACTATGTGAAGCGACACGTCTATTCATTTTGAGTTGCACAGTCCTAATTTTGATTGCGTGCTTAGTTAAGCCGACAAGGAAGTTGATGAAGTATTTACTAAAGCTATCGTGACCTTATCCTTGGGGAGGATACATATAGCAGTTCAAATGTGATCGCCAAATGTGAAAATGTAGTGAAAAAAATAAGACAGAGCAAAGTAGAAAGTTAGACAGTAAAAGTTGAAGATCTATGTGAATAAGAAGAAGAAGATTACAATTCATTGGAATTGATCAAGACAATAGGTCTACTCAAACAATTCATTTATCAGATATAGTGCATATCTATTTTAATGAAGGTTGTAGCCTTCATCATTTTAGCAGTGAGATTTTTGGATAGTGAGTCCTCACCCCTAACAGGGTTATTTGTAAAAGACTCCTAACAGGGTCCGACCCTTAACCAGGTCACAACTCCTAACAGGGTTGCAAGATCTTCTAACAAGGATTATTATACTCAATTGCAGTTCTTTGTGGGTGCTAATTCCCACCGAGGTTTTTTACCTATTTGGTTTCCCCGTAACTAAAATTGTTGTGTTCTATCTTGTGTTATCTGAATGTGTTAATGCTTAATGTTATTATGTAATTATTTGGAGAAAATAATTAAACTAGTTGATAACTGATTCACCCCCCCTCTTAGTTATCCTTTGGGACTATTCCAACAATTGGTATCAGAGCCAAGTGCCTTGGAGAGAAAGCCTAACAGCTTAAGGTAGATCAAATGGTGTACTTTAGGAAAGAGAGTCCTAAGTTTGATGGAGAGAACTATCTTGACTGGAAGAAAAAAATGATAACACATCTTCAATGTGTTGGATTTGAGATCTATGAGATTGCTACTCATCCAATTGATGTTCCCACCTTGAAAGGCCTTGTAGAAGAAGACTCTACAAATAAACAAAAAGAAGTATTCACTCAAAATGCAATTGACAAGGAAGCCTTAATCAGTGCCCTATCTGACAGTGAATTTTCTGAGATCAAGAAGGCAGAAAAAGCATATTCAATCTGGAAATACTTAGAAGATATGTTTGAAGGAGACATCCAAGCAAAGAATGCACATAGAAAGACATGGAAGAAATGATACAATAATTTAGAAATGCTACCTGAAGAGAACATCAGAGCTTATAATCAAAGGATTAATGAAGCAGTATCAGGCATCAGGAACAATGGTGGAGAAATTTTAGAGGATGATATAATGGACAAATTGATGACCACATTGACAGTAGATTATGAAAGAAAGATTAACTTCTTGGATGAAACCATGCAATTCTCAAAGGGCTTCAAAAGAGAAACCCTGATTAGCAAAATATCTTCTTTTGAGATATCAAGATTGAAGATAGAACCTAAAATGGAAACAACTTTCAAAGCCTCAGTCCATGGTAAGAAATCCTTGAACAAATCTAGTAATAATGAGAAAGAAGAATTCGATATTGAACTAGAAGAAATAATTGCTATGATTGCTAAGAAGGAAAGAAAAGGTAAAGGGAAATATGAAGGACAACTACCATTCAAATGTTTTTATACAACAAAGTTGGTCACTTTGCATCCAAGTGTCCTACAAGAGTCAAGAAGTTCAGATAAGATTACAAGACCAAATACACTAAGGAATGCTATCATGCTAAATATTGTGTAACTAATGATGATTCAGGAGAAGATGAAATTAGATTCATTGGCATTAAAGAAATTGAGAAAATTCTTGAAGAAATGGACAAAGAAGATGAAGAGAAAGCATAAGAGTTAGCATTAGTTTCCAAAGTAGACACCAAAATAGACTGGATCATAGACAATGGGTGTTCACATCACATGACAGGTGACAAAGATAGATTTGTACATCTAGATAAGTACAAAGGTGGCATGGTTAGATTTGGAGATAACACTCCCAAACCTATCATAGGCAGAGGATCTATCACCTTAGATGGAAAGAAAAAGACAGATGATGTTCTTTATGTTGATGGTTTGCATCATAACCTACTAAGTGTTGGACAACTGTTAGATAAAGGATATCAGTTGGAATTCAAGAACAACATATGTATTATCAACAACAAAGAAGGAGAGATGATTGCATCAGGCTCAAAGACCAAAGGCAATGTTTTTCAACTTAACTCTGAAGTAAGTTGTTTTGTTGCAAAAGTGGATGACAGTTGGCTATAGCACAAGAGACTTTGTCATATCAATTTTGAAAACATAGTAAAGATAAGTAATGTAAAGGCAGTAAGAGACCTTCCAAGTATTGCAAGACCAGTTGATACTATGTGCAGGGAATGTGTGATGGGAAAGCATGTAAGGAGTTAATTCAGAAGTAAACAAAATTCAATAGAAAACAAATTGGATCTAGTGCATATAGACTTATGTGGTCCCACTCAAACAAGATCATACTATGGAGAGAGGTATTTCATTTTGTTTGTCGATGACTTTTCCAGGATGATGTGGGCTGCGTTCTTAAAAGACAAATCTGAAGCTTTTGAGAAGTTCAAAGTATTCAAAGCTAAAGTTGAAAATGAATTTGGATTAAAGATAAAATGTTTGAGATCTAATAGAGGAGGAGAATTCACCTCTGACCAATTTTATGATTACTGCGAAGAACATGGAATCAAAAGACATTTAAGTGCACCTAGAACCCCTCAGCAGAATGGGATTGCAGAAAGAAGGAACTGGATAATACTTGACACAACATGCACTATCATGATTGAAGGAAAGGTTTCCCATACCTATTGGAGAGATGCGGTCAATACAACAGTCTATACTATCAATAGAATCCAATTAAGGCCAGGCGCAGACAAGACACCTTATGAACTTTGGTTTGGCAAAGTACCTACTGTAAAATACTTTAGAATCTTTGGAAGCAAGTGCTACATCAAGAGAGATGATAGTATTGGCAAGTTTGATGCTAGAAGCAATGAAGGTATTTTTATTGGCTACTCTACTAAAAGAAAAGCCTATAGATGTTTTAATCTAAGATTGAAGAAGATCATTGAAAGTACTCATGTGAAGATTGATGAGAAGTTTATGATTCAAGAAAGATACTATGAATGTGCTCCCATGATTGAAGATTAACCTAGACCTATCAGTAAGGACACAGTTATTGAAGAAATCTTTGACTGTATTGATGTTTCATGCAACAATCCTGAACCAAGTCAAGAAGAATCATAGATTACAGATGAGAGTTTCACTCCTAAAAACTCAAAACACACATCCAAATACCAATCTAAAGAAGACATCATTGGAGATCAGAGTGCTAAAGTCTTGAAAAGATCCAGAGAAAAAGGTTCAACCATTGATGAAGAGGTATGCTTACTTTCTCAGATTGAACCCTTAAGTGTTGAAGATGTGTGCAATGATTCAGATTGGCAAAATGTTATGCAAGAAGAATTAGATCAGATAATCAAGAATGATACATGGGAACTGGTCTCTAGACCTCGTGACAAGAATGTGATTGGAACAAAGTGGAAATTCAGGAATAAGATGAATGAAGAAGGTATAGTGGTAAGTGTAGACACCCGAAAATGGACAGGCTTGCGACTTTACATTAAAAACACTAATTTTTATCTATTAATTAATGGTTTTTAATAATTAATTAATCATCTATTTTCCTCTAAATTAATTCCCCAAATCATCTAATCAAATCCCCAAAATTAATTAAATAATTAATTTTATTTAATTAATTAACCTTAATTGATTAATTACCATTAATTAATTAATTAAACTTAATTTCCTATAGTTTAAATTCAAATATTTAAACTTACTAATTAAAT
>MU225616.1:712663-734056 GCA_018584345.1 Thuja plicata | reverse complement strand
TACTAATGATGACATAGTGACTACTGAAGTTCAATTGACTTGTTTTCATATAGCTTCTTGTTATGGTCATGTTTATCATTTACTAGTTAAACAAGGATTCCATAATCAAGGATGTACTCAGCATAAATAGGGAATTCAAATGCCCTTAAAAAATGGGGGGCATGAGCATTATTATGGATTGGGATTTAATCCTCAACAACATATCAATTTTACCAACATCTCAAATAACATTTCAAAACATGATGACCCTATGAAGGAATTTGAACAAGAGGTTGTTCTGCCTAAGCTCCTTCGTGTTAAGATGATTACTAGACCTAAATGAAAAAACAAACATAGTCTATACTTGAAGATTGTTCCTTTTTTTTTTATATCATAGATTTCATGATCACTCTAATTAATATCAAACTTTACATTATAATATTAGGCAGCTCATTAGTAGTAAAATTATTTATATATCATGTGGCAATGAGTTGTATTTCAATCCTATTTTCTCTAAATAACATTTATGTTCCTATTATTGAACTTTACATTTTGTAAGAAATGCTAGCCTAACCCTTGGGGGCTCATTGTTTTGCACAATGTTGTGAGTGATATAATAGGTCCCCTTTCATCCTTGTTCCCACGCTTGGGGGGCAAGGATGCCATCTCCTTCTCTTCTATCTTTCTGGGATCCACTTTCCCTTGGTTAAGCAGTATCTATCTATTATGTGACATCCAATCATACATGAAAATATTGGTTTGCATTAAGGATCTATGTCCTTGATTATATCCCATTTCATTGTTTTTGGGTTTCCATGGTTGATAAATCTCTCACCTTGGAAACTGAATAGTGTGTTATCCCTCACAAGGGTTACTTTTTCACTTCTTGCATGATATCTCTTTTCTACAACAACATCTCTTGATATAATCCCTTTCTTTCACCACTGGGGGGCAAGATATTTTTCCTTCTTCCTCTATCTAAGGATCTACTTTCCTTAGCTTAGTGGTAGTTGTTTATTATATAACATTATTTCCTTATAAAGATGTATGTTTTGACTATGGATACCCTCTTATCTGAGAGGTGATTATCCTAGGTCATCACCTCTTCTTTTGAAAATTATGTTCTTTATAAACTCTTTCCCTTGCTTTCAGTTAGATTTTGTTTCCTTCATTTTGAGATTCATCATCCTCTTGATTGCAGGGGGCTTGATGATTGAATCTTTGGTCCCTCTCTTTTTTTCGAAGATGACATTTTAGCCTAAGCACTCCTCTACGATGGGGGTCTTGATGATAAGATATCTTCCTCTTTGAGGATCCTTTTTTCCATGTGTGACATATCCATTTCATGATTATCTATGCTCTTAGAGGTAAGGATCAATACCCTTTGGTAAGGATATAGTGTATATTGTTGTTAAGTTGGATATCTCCTTACTTTGTGAAGTAGGTATTCTCTTTTCTCTTCCTTATCCTACCTAGTGGGTAGTCATGATAAGGAGGGGGGCATATATAGGGTCTCCCTTATACTATATTTTACATTATTTTACATTTTACAACTTGATAAATCCTTGGAAGGTAACACACATAAGTTGCTAAATCCTGAAGGGACACGCATTTTTACTACTATTTTTGCTAAATCCTCGAAAGATAACACACATAAGTTGCTAAATATTGAAGAGATACACACCCTTTTTATTTTAAGATATGCTAAATCCTTGGAAGGTAACACACATAAGTTGCTAAATCCTGAAAATACACACATTTTATATTCATAGTGATACAAGAATGTGGATCTATGGATATTTTCAAAAGCTGGCAGAAGACGCATTACAATTACAAGCACAATTTATGGGTGAACCTGTTGGGCTCTCCCTCCTTGGTGATTCATGGTAAGGTGGGAATCTTACTAGGCAAGGTAATCATTATCTCTTTTCTCTCTGTCACTTTCATGCTAGTAGGATTAGATCATGAAGCTATGTTATTTATAGTGTTGCTCTTGTCTTGCTTATGTAGTCATGTATGTTTCCTATGATTAATTGCTCTTTACTTCCATATATTTATGCATGTATGTTGAGTTATAATCCTTGTTATAGGGGCTCATGTACTTAACCTAGTGATGTTCTACCTCATTGTGGTCCACCAGAGTCTTTCTTCTAACTTTACCAAAAGCATGTTCGATTTCCATACTTCCGCAAAAGTGGGGGCTTAATGTATCGTCTTAAAATGGAAGCACTTCCATGATAAGAACATATAGCCTTCCTTAGGGGATGTTTTTGACCACAATCATAATGTCCCCTCATTTATACATCATCCCCTACATCTGTGCCTATTTAGGACCCTTATTGGGCCTCTCCGGGCACCTTATATCCCACCTGGCATATTTTCCAGGGGTTCTGACCCCCTAGGTCAAGGTCGAACTCAACCTTGACCTAGGTCAAGGTTGACTTAGACCTTGAACTAGGTTAGGGTTGACCTCTACCTTGACTTGGGTCCCCCTTCCAAATCTGGAAGCCAGTCGACTGCCAGAGGTCATCAAAAATTCATTTCTCGCTTCTGGGTCGGCTGTTTTGGGTTATGAAGCGGAAAATATTAAATTATATTTAATATAGGTCCTCTTCTAGGGGTATGGGTATAATTGGAATTTAATTCTCCTATGTCGACCTCTCTAGAAGATTGTGCCCTAGTTTTATATAAAAGGAAGCTTTCTCCTCTCATTTTCTCTAACCATCAAGCTCTAAGACACAAGAGGCAATTCTAATTCTCTCCAAGTGAAATCATGTAAAAAGTTCAAGCATCCATTATTCTACATGTTTCTAAGATTTCAAAGTGTTCAATTCTTCTTCTCAAGCATTCAAGTTCTCCATTGAAGTTCAAGGATTCAAGCTCTCAAGCCTTTGAAGGGATTTGGTTCAAGCATTCAAGATTCATCATTCAAACCCTAGATCTAGCCATCATAGTGGTGTGATATTCCTTCAAGATCATTTGTGCATCCTCAAGACTCATTCATTCTCCCTTCAAGGCAAACCCCTCCCCCCAACAAAATAATATCTTTTTCTTGCAAGTACAGGTGTAGGACTGTAGATTTGAACTCAGATCTGGATACCCTTTTTAGCGAACTATCAGGATCTGCAAACATATTTTTTGTCAGACCTCTGCAGGTCAGGGTTGAGATAATTGGGTTAAGGGTGACATTTGTGGGTCAAGGTCAAAATTTTTCTCAAGATGATGTCATATTGGAAAAATATTTCTGGGTTTTGTTCATCTCTGCGTTTCTGTTTTGGATCATACTTCAAATTTTCCAGAAAAAAAATATAGACCTCAGAAAACAACATTCTTTGATCTGAAATATTTCAAGGTTAGTGCATTCCTCCTATCCATTTCAATTCAAATCCTTAATCATTCTAAATTGATCACACATTTACATTCATTTACACACATTTTAAGAGGGAAACCTAGGATCTCCTTCTTTATTCTTATTTCCAATAGATTGATTCATTTATGCATTGATCCTTTTTGGGTTGATCAATTTGGATCCTTCCTTTGTGAATTTGAGAATAAAGGGGGAATGTCTTATTTATCCCTCCACTTTAAACATTAAATGTAAGGTGATAAGTGATTTGAGTATCAAAACACTCTTATTCTATCAACATCATTTTCTACCTTACAGGAGGTAATGGCAAGCTTAGTACAAAATTTTCCAAAGAGATGCAAAGTGAGTTTGAAATGAGCATGATTGGACCTATCAAATATTTTTTGGGATTGAATGTAAAACAAACAAACAAAGGCATATTCATAAATCAGTCTAAGTATTTGAAGGAGATATTGAAGACTTTCAAAATGGAAGATTGCAAACCAGTAAGCACCCCCATGATAACAGGAAGCAAGATTTCTAAAGATGACAATTCCACAGAAGTTGACAAGACACTATACAAGTATATGATTGGAAAACTCATATATCTTACTCAATCTAGACCAGATATTTCCAATGCAGTTGGCATTGTTGGAAGATTTGCAGCTGAACCTAAACAAAATCACCTAATGGGAATAAAAAGAATATTCATATACTTAAAGGGGACTATAGACTATGGTTTATGGTATCCCAACTTAGATAATATACAACTTCATGTGTATACAGATATAGATTAGGTAGGTTATGTTGATGAAAAAAGAGTACATCAGGAGGAGCAGTATTTCTTAGAGACAGGTTGGTTAGCTGGACAAGCAAGAAGCAGAATTGCATCTCTCAGTCGACAATAGAAGCTGAGTATGTTGCAACAACATTGAATTGTTCAACAATGGTTTGGATCAAATAGACAATTAAAGACTTTGGTATTCAGATGTATTATCCTATTGTTATCCACTGTGATAACACTAGCACTATCAATATGTCAAAGAACCTTGTGATGCACGCAAAGACAAAACACATTGAGATCAAATATCATCTTCTAAGAGAAAAAGTTACAGACAGAGAAGTAAATTTGGATTATGTGAGCTCTAAAGAATAGTTAGTAGATATTTTTACAAATCCTTTATCAAAAGATACTTTTGAGTATCTCAGGGAGAAGCTGGGAGTAATTCCCTTTCCTGAGTCTGATTAGAATTTGCAGCAAAGAACATCAATCCTTGGTGACTAATGAATGGTTGACTACTCTACTCTTGGACTAGTACCTGTGCTTATTTGTTTTTGGCACCCTTTTCCATTGATGTCAAAGGGGGAGTATATAGTATGGGGGAGTATATACTCTGGGGGAGTATATAGTCATGAAAATAAAAACACAGTCAGAGGAGCTGCAGTAGTGAAGAGGAACCTTTGATGAGGATATTGAGAAGATTGTAAAAATAAATGAATCACTTTTGGATTGATGGTGTTTTTAATCATATGTTTCCATCAATGTCAAAGGGGGAGATTGTTGGAGATTTTCTTATGTGCAAATTGTTGATTGTATGTTTGTCATTGATGACAACATATAATATATAGCGGTGTCCTATATGCAATTATTAGTATAGATGTTTTGGAGCCTTGCGTGTTTATTTTCATGGTGTAAACATGTTCTGGTTGCTATGTGCATTCACACAGATTTAGATATGCAGTTTTAGTGGAGTTATGTTAATCTATTTTGGCAGTTACAGTTTATGGAGATTATCTATTAAGAGATAATGTATTTACATTGTTTCTTGAGTTGTGCCTATCTTCAAGATATGAGTGTTTGTATTCATATTTAGTTATGAGTTAAGGATGATTATCCAAAGGCACCAAACATGTTCTAACATAAGCGTGATGTTTGATTTCTTTTGGTAGAGCCGACTATGTGAAGTGACGCGTCTATTCATTTTGAGTTGCGTGGTCCTAATTTTGATTGCGTGCTTAGTTAAGCCGACAAGGAAGTTGATGAAGTATTTCCTAAAGCCGTCATGACCTTATCCTTGGGGAAGATACATATAGCAGTTCAAATGTGATCGCCAAATGTGAAAATGTAGCGAAAAAAATAAGACAAAGCAGAGTAGAAAGTTAGACAGTAAAAGTTGAAGATCTATGTGAATAAGCAGAAGAAGATTACAATTCATTGGAACTACTCAAGATAGCAGGTCTACTCAAACAATTCATTTATCAGATATAGTGCATATCATTTTTAATGAAGGTTGCAGCCTTCATAATTTTAACAGTGATCTTTTTGGATAGTGAGTCCTCACCCCTAACAGGGTTATTTGTAAAAGACTCCTAACAGGGTCCGACCCTTAACCTGGTCACTATACTTATTGCATTGTAAAGAAAAACTCCTAACAAGGTTGCAAGATCTTCTAATAGGGATTATTATACTCAAGTACAGTTCTTTGTGGGTGCTAATTCTCACCGGGGTTTTTACCTATTTGGTTTCCCCGTAACCAAAATTGTTGTGTTCTATCTTGTGTTATCTGAATGTGTTAATGCTTAATGTTATTATGTAATTATTTAGAGAAAAGAATTAAACTAGCTGATAACTAATTCACCCCCCCTCTTAGTTATCCTTTGGGACTATTCCAACATTTCCCCCAATGGAGTAAATGTTCTTCATGGTCCTAGAGTAAATTGAGCCAGAAAGTTAGGTTTAGGCTTGACACTTCCTTGATTGTTGTTGGAAGAGTTTGCATAGTTAAATGGATTATTGGGGGATTGGTTAACATTACTAGTAGGATTAGTGGGACCCCTTGAAATATTAAAAGGTTTTGGTTTGAGATTTTGAGCTTCTACTTCTCCATCATTGACTAAATTTTGTTCGTATTCTTCATCCAAAACTTTGGTTTATCGTTATTAGTATTGTTTGAAGAATTGTTGTTGAAGGTATTTTTGTTGTTTGAAAAGTTTTTTTTTATCCTTGTAGAGATTTAGTTCCCCACTTCTTACTAAATCATACTCTATTTGGACTCCATTTTAAATCACTTTTTCAAAATTTGGTGGACAATTAAGTTGTGACTTGAATTTCATTATTGTCACCAAACTGTTTATAAATATATCAATTTTTTCCTTTTCAGGTATACTTCATGGATATTTAGCAAAGATTCTTCTCCATCTTTGTATAATTCTTAAAAATGATTCCCCATTTTTTTTCCCTTGTATTGCATAGGTCTAACATGGTAATTTCCTGTTTGATGTTGTAGGAATATTGATTAACAAATTTGGATATTAATTCCTCGAATCTCTTTATACCGGAGGTAACTTCAAAAACCATTCTATTTCTGACCCACAAAGGCTTCGGGGAAAAAATGAGGTCATCAAATAGGTAGGTTAATGGAGAAATTCCATGCTTAAGGTGCCAAATTCCCTTATGTGGTATTGTGGGTTTGTTGTACCCATATATTTCTCATACTTAGGGAAAACCATGTTTTGGGGAAAAGGTTTCATAAATAAGTTTTTATCAAATGGAAAAGGGAAAATAACTTCAATTGAGAATCTTTTTGGGGCAGCCTCTTTCTTCATTTTATCCATTTGAGGTTGAAGGTATTTGATTTGTTGATTCATGGCTTTTAAAGGAGTATCTTCTTCCTCATCCGTTGTTAATTGGGATGTGTCAAAATTATGAGGAAGTTTTACCCCTAATTGAGCCAAATTTAGAAAATATCTCTCCTTGTCCCTTTCTAAGAATTTTTCCATTATCTTTATGAACATAAGATTTTGGGTGGCTTCATTAATGTTTTCCTTGGTTAATTCTTCATTATGATCATTATTGATTTCTCCATTATTATTAGCTTCAAATCATGAATTAGTTTCGATTGAGACCTCTCCTAATTCTTCCTCTTGATTTCTCTCTTGAAAGGGTTGATAAGGAGAGTGAGTAGTCTCGTCTAAATAGGGTATCTCTTATCTTAACATGGTTATGTCTTCTTTTAAAGACAATTTAATATAATGAGATCTTGTCCAAACCGACATGTAAAGGAATTGTGAAGCTTTCTTGAAGAAGTATTCAATTGAGAAGAATGATTATTTGTATGAAATTTGGATCTTTAAATGGATGTTTTATTTTTTTCAAGATCATGTATCATTAAGAATAGAAACCACAAATACACATATTTTCTAACCTCTAAAAATCTATAAAAGTGTATATTCTTGGATGTTTTTGACAAGGTCTCCACAAGAAATCACTTCAAATAATCTAGCTATGGTCAATTTGGTTCAATAAGGTTTAAAAATGTATGCTTGCTAAATTAACCAGGTTTTTAGCTCGGGTTTCCAAAACAAAATATCAAATGAGTCAAACAAGGAGTATGTAGTCACACAAGCATGATTGGGGAGTATAGCCCTACAACTCTAGGCATTTGATATTTTTTCCCTCTAAGCTTTTCAACTTAACCTAGGTTTTTTTTTGAAGTGGGTGGAATAGGTTGGCTTAACCTTGTTCCCACTTTGGGTCATCTCTCTCACCGGCCTTTTTAAGGCACATTCTCAGGAGGTAGGCCCACTAAAGTTCTAGCAAGTTTATGAAAAATAAGAAATTTGAAATGATAAACAATTCTATGAGTTTGATTAACTTAAGAAGGGTAAGAGCATATCCCTATTGTTTTCACCTAATAGACATAATTAACATGGTTTATTTCCAAGCCTTTTAATCTAAAGGGACTAGAGCATATTTGGCTTTTTGATTCACTTAAAAAGTGAAGAGCATATACCTAATGCTTTTTGTCCACAAACATGAAGTCAAAAATTTTTGTGTTTGTTTATTTCTCAACCTTTCTTTCTTTTAATTAGCTAGATTTCAACTTTGAGATGTCACAATTTAAACAAATGACTTAAAACACAAAGGTTTTATAACTCACCTTGTTTGAAGCATATGCACATTTTTGAGGTTTTTTATGTTTTTGGTATAGTTTACCTCGATGATCATTCCAAGCTCCTTAGCATCCAAGTTTTCTCCCAAATGTTAGTTCAACAACCAAGATAAAAAAAGTGAAGGAAAATCAAAACCAAATCCACCTCAAATGAATGAATAAATATTTAAGATAAAGATGGAAACTTAGTTTGATATTGTAACTACCCTAATTTGGTCTACTCTAACTAGAAACCCTATTTTTTGTAAAAAAAAATTCTTACCCTGTCAGCAGCATGCTAATATGATACATGCTCAAGTGCAAGAATTGCATCCCATTGCGCCATTTTGGCCATTTTCAAGTTGGGGTTTTGACCTCATTGGTAGGATCACCCCCTATCCTCTGAGGGACATAAATACATCATTACGGCCACTGAGTACTTCACGAAGTGGGTCGAAGCAATCCCACTCACCCTCACGACAGGCATCCAAATATCCAATTTTATCCTCTACCACATCATTTGCCACTTTGGCATCCCCTCCACCATCTTCACAGATCATTTAACACCCTTTGAAAAACAACATGTAGATGATCTTTGTGAGAGCCTCCATATTCACATCGCTACTCTAGTCCATATTTCCCCCAATGAAACGATCAAGCTGAGGCAACTAACAAAACCATCCTAAAACTCTTCAAGAAAGTTGTCAATGCCAATCCAACTATTTGATTATTGGCATAATTCATCAAAAATAAAAATAATCTCCTAAAATCAAAGTGATTTCATCACTACCTCACATTAATTACCTTGGCCTATTTAAATCAAATCAACCCAATTAAATCCTTGGCTAAAGTAATTAATTAAAAGGAATTAATAAAACTCTCAAAATACAACTCATCACTTGCACATGGAAAGTCAATCCATGAACCAATGATACTTCACTCACATGGATCACTCACATGGATTTAAAGATTCAATCCTCACCTCTCCTCATAAGTTGATCTCAACCACTCATTTCTCAACTTCTTCCATTAAAGGAGTGAATTTTGAGCTCAATAGGTCCACAATTTTAAAATTCTAATTACACTCTTATGCTATCATTTTGATTTCATGATCTCAATAGCTAATTAGATAAATTTTCCATTTATGATTTAATGAATCCTTGCATCATTGCTAGCATGAATTTCTTGATAGATAGCTTCAATTTATTAATGAATCTTCCATTCTAAGACTGAATGTGTCACTGATTTAATGCATAATCTGAGGGTAAACTTATAGCTTAAATCATACTCTTTCTAAATAGGAAGAAATATGTCAATTTCCATGGTTTTCTTATGCTTTGCAATTGATTTACATATTTCTAACCATTGATGCAATGACATATTGAAGTGTTGTGTTGTAGCTTGCAGGTACATAATTCACACACACATTTCTGGTGCCCACCATGGGGCAGAGCCCCAGATTTCTGTTCAAGTTTGAGCTAATCCTTTACCTTTTTGTTTGTGTTCTTGAGACATACTCGCATTTGGGAGCAGAAGATCACATTTGGGAGAATAAGATCACATTTGGAGAAGAAGATCGCATCCAAAAAATTTGGAATCACATCTAGTAAATCCTAAATCACACCTGGTAAAGGCTTGCATATGGGTAAAATAGGATCGCATTCAGGGTAAATGATTGCATTTAGGATCTTTACTCACATTTTATAATTCTTGGATCACATTTAGGAAAGAAGATCGCATTTGGTAAAGTCTAGGATCTCATTTGGTTAGCATACTTGCATAATTGATGAATTCGATGACTAATCAACTAACTTTGCATGTTTTTGGATGAATATGATTTTTTAAGCAACCTAATGAGTTCTTTCAGGATGTTTTCAAAGAGTTCCTTGGATAAGGAGATGAAATGAAACTACTAACAAGTGGTTTTGTAGGTTTCCTTGTGCATTTGACTAAACTTTTTGCAATTCTAGGAACTTAACATAATTTCTCTCCAATTCATAACTTGGATAGAGGAGTATGCTCTTTTCCTTCATGGAAAATTAGAACCTCAAACATCAAGTTAAGCTTTGAATATAAATTGGGGAAATGAAATCAATTTCTCAAAATTTTTGGTTAAATTATTTTCTAGGAACCTAAATTATGAATTTGAATTTAGTTCTTAATCCAACTAGATGATTATGCTCTTTTCCCACGTGGAAAATCAGAAACTCAAGATGGGAATTAATTAATTGAATTTCATAATTTGAGGGAAAGAACCTTTCATGGCGTGTTTGATAGGATAAAACAACATGGATAGGAAGAGTATTCTCTTCTTCCTCGTGAAGAATAAAAAATCTAGACTATTAAGCCACCAATCCTCTTTAATGCTTTTAACTTTAGAGAGCCTGCCGGTTAAGGGAAAAATCTCTTGGGAACGACCCAAGTGAGGATAGGTAAATGCCAACCCTTCCATATCACTATAATCAAAATAATTCCTTGAGATCAAAATCTCGGAAGATGTAATCTATTTTTTCTTTGGAATCTCGACTATCATTCCTTAGACATGCTTGGATGTGTGTAGAGCGGAGCCGCTTGAATCTTGCTTGCGAGACTACACTCATCTAGGTACTCATAGGGATATACACCTCAATTTTTCCTTGTGCAATTCAATGGGGACAGTTGCAAATGAATGCCCAAAATAAAACACTTTGTAGTAATGACCACCTGATTCATCTCCGAAAGGTGATAATCTTTGTGCAAGGCAAATAGTAATTGCCCCAAGATACTCATCATTTTGTGCCCTCACTTGCATTTGGATTCGGATAATACAACATCATGACTGGAGCCATTGCATGCTTGGTGATGGTTGTATTCTGATTAGCATTTGAGTGTGTACTTGTGTCTATGAGCAAAGTTTTTCATGCTGCATCATTGGTTTAGGGAATAGGTCTGTTTGGTTCTCAAGCAACGTGCTTGATGTGTCAAAATTGAAATAAAAAGATAAAACACCCCAAACAAATCAATATTTTGACAATCACAGACATTTATGCTACCTAAAGACACTCTATAATTTATTAGATAGACCCTGTAGTTGAAATTTTTTTCACGTATTTCAAAACAAAGTGGAAAACTCAAAAAGCCCATCAGAAGTTTGCATCTGGTAAATCCTAGGTCACATTGGGTAAACAAGGTCACATTTGGTAACAAGGTCATTTTTGGTAAATCTTGGATTGCATCTAGCAAAGAGGATCACATTTAGGAAGAATAGGCTCGCATCCCAAAAATCTAGGATCACATCTAGGATAGAGGGTACTTACACACGTGTCAAAATTAGAAACTTTATAGTTTTAGATACCCTTTTTGCTTGTCAGTCAGAATCTATTGTTCTTGTTGGTCGACCTGACACTATTTCTCAATCTAATTGGAAGTCTACCTTGCATGTTCTTTAGAGTTATCACAATTGATACCAAATCATGTTGTCACTTCACTAAAAAAATCTTCATGGTTCCCTAATCACTATCAAGGCATTCTAACCCTCTAATGCTAGAATTAATCACTTCAAACAATCAAATTCACATTCACCACAACTTGGAAAAACACATTTGGATAATTTGGAAATTACTTTTGGCGCAATTGGAACATTTTTGATAAGATTGAGACCTTGATTTCATGGTTAACACAATAAGTAAATAATATCTTCCCGACGATTCAGAAAGGCCTCCAAGATTTCTTAAATTTCAGCGAGGAGAGACATCTTGAATAAACCCTCTTTTTGATCAAGACTCACCCAACATGGATGTACCTGATAGAGAATGGAGTGTTGCCTTTGATGAATATGACCAAGATGATAACCAATACGGAAGAGAAAGTCAAGAAGAGAGAAATCATGATCATCCTTTTTTTGATTTGAATAGTGAAGAAGACATAACCAAAGAATTATATAACAAACTCAAACAAAGTCAAAAGTTTCAAAAGACCTTGGAAAAAATCATTGGGGAAGATAAAGAAAAATACTTCCCTCACCTAGCTTCTCTTGGAGTCAAACTCCCCAAGGACTATGATGTCAAAATATTGAGAGCTGAAGAGGTACAAACACCCATCTCCATTCTCTCAAAACAACTATACCAAATGCAAATGGAAATAAAAAAGCTTGAGAAAGAGGTGAAACCAATGAAGAAATACTCCTTGGAGTACATATGTCTATTTCCTTTTGACAAAAGCATAAACATGGTTCCATTCCCACCTAACATGACATGAACCAAATATGAAAAATACATGGTAGAAACAGATCCACATGACCATGCGAGAGAATTTTGTGCTCTAAGCATAGAATACATGCATGAACGGACATACTTGATGAGACTATTTCCAAGAAGTGTAGGTGGAAATACTATGGAATGGCTCTCTAAACCAACACCTAGTGTACAAAAATTTGAGGAGTTAATTCAAAGATTTTTACAACACTACTCTTATAACATACAACACAATGTTACCATGATGGATCTTTGCAATACAAAACAATGAAAAGGTGAATCCTTCACACACTTTTTGCAATGCTGGAGGAAAATATTTGCAAGTTTATCAAGACAAATACTTGAATGTGACAAGATGGATATCTTTATAAAAAACTTAGTACCGAAATGAATTATGCTCTACAAATGCAAGATTCTCCCAGTTTCGACAGAATAATAAAGAATTTATGGTCAAGAAAGGGGAAATCATGCTCCAGAGTGACAATAAATCCTCTAACAACTATAAATGTTGTTAATGATGAAGTGGTGGAAGCTTTAAATATGAACATTAAACCAGCTATGTTTAATCTTAAAAATAGCCTACAAGCAAGCAAAGAAGCTAAGGTAACAACAACAATACCATGAGAAAACACTGATGCCAACAAGAATAAGCCATGGATTTCTAGACCACAATGGACATTTACTCCATTGGGAGAACCTCTTAAGATGGTTTTGAAGACTCTCTTGGATAATAAAATCATCACTTTATTGGAGTCAAAACCAAGGGAACTAGAAGTAAAACCAAGGCGGTGGGACGATAATGCCTATTATGAGTTTCATAAGAATAAAGGACACAAGACTAATGATTGTGTTAAACTCAAGCTTGTTATACAAGATCTCATTGACAAAGGCAAGATCAAAGTGGAAGGAAATACATTTAATGAAGATTGCAGGACATATAATAAACCATTTCCCAACTATGAGAAAGGAGAAAACTCTAAAGTAAAAGGAAATGAAGTCAATTCTACCTATTCTCATAACAATAATGTTATCAATACGTTGGACATAAAGAACAAATCAATCAATGTGATCACTATCAAAGGTGTCAAGGAAAAGTCAACACATTCAAATGTGGTAACATGAAGCCAAGCACAAATCATGATTAAAGGGGTTAATTCCTCATCCAAACATGCAACATCATCTAAACCCCCTGTTGTCAGAATTCCTAAACTAGCAACATCAAGACAAATGGTTCCTACACCAACTACAACTTGGTGGACCAATTACAAAGAACCTTGGCTCAAATCTCTATATTTGAGTTATTGAAGATCTCTTTAGTGCATAGGGAAGTTCTTGAAGAAGCCCTACATTCTAATAATGTTCCAAAAGACATAGATGTGGATAAATTTCAGGCAATGGTCAATCACATATCAGCTCCACATTATCTCTCTCTTTCAGAAGAGGATGATAAATCTTTAACTCATCCCTTTAATCAACCCCTTCACATTGAGGTTTTGATCTATAAACACTGTGTAAAATGTGTATTGATATATGGAGGCATGGGTTTGAATATATGCACTCTCAACTTGGTCAAAGCATTGGGACTTTCAGAGCACACAATTGATTCAAGGAGTTAGATAACCATCAAGGCTTATGATGAAAAGGAAAGATCATCCAAAGGATTAGTTATTTTACCTATAAGAATAGGACCAATAGAACAAGATGTGATCTGTCAAGTTATTGATCTACCATTGGCCTATAAAATACTACTAGGGAGACCTTGGATACATGAAATGCAAGTAGTACCATCTACTTACCACCAATATATCAAATTCCCACACAATGGGGTAGAAGTAACAATTCCTGCAGATTCAAGCTACATTTGCAACAACATCAAGGAAAATAGTATGGTACCTTACAATAAGGAAGTTCCAAAAGAGTTCCTAGCTGAAACCTCTAAAGGCATGGTGATGAGAAGCTTTGGAAAGACATTAAAAATTGAAGAAACTAGCATGGGGGAACACAAATTAGATACAAAACCATCATTGGATAACATTCCTCTATCTTTGAGATCATATGGGAGACCTTCCCCCTCTTTTATACCTTCCGCATCAAAAGGAAAAGACATTAATGAACCAACTGGTATGGTTAGAGCTACAAACTCTCACAAAGAAGAAAAGGAAGACAAAGTAGTGTTGGATTGGCTCTATAAAGAGGAAACAAGAGAAAATGAAGTAAAAAATGTTGATATATCTCCCAAAAAATATGGAAAAGGTTATGACCTCCTCAAACAAATGAGATACAAAGGGAAGGGACCTTTAGGAGATAAAGGTAAGGGACTCATTAAGCCTATCCATATGGAATTTAGAGACACTAAAGACAAAATAGGGTTGGGTTTCAATAACAAATTAGAACACCCTACTTCAAGAGAAGGTCCAATCTTTGATAGAGGAAGTGACGAAGAAGAAGAAGAAGAAGAAGAAGAAGAAAATGAGATTACTGCATATCAGTATTGAGAACCTGGAATACCAAGGAGAATAATATGTACCTAATTTTTGAGTAAAACTAGAACACAATGTTCCTTTTTTGTTAGAAACCAATGTCCAAGAAGTAGAGGAGGAAGAAGAAGAAGAATCTCTGGGAGTTCAAGAAGCAGAGGAATTCCATGAAGAAAACCCTCAAGAACAAGAACAAAATATAAACATAGAAGAAGAAGTGAGTAGCTCAAACACTTTTCAAGGGTTATCTTCTATAATACAACAACAATATGTACATCCTAATTGGGGGAAACTGGTGATAGTTTCATATGTCCTGGATCTACCACACTTTGATTCACAAATGACCAATAGAGTACACGAGATAACTATTGCTGAATTTCTAAATCGATCTGATGACAATATATTAGACTCACATGATTATGAATGGGATCACATGTCTGATGCTACCATGGATATTGAGGTAGATGTAATTCATAAATTTACACATTTATTGGAAAGGGGAGAGAGCTCTAATACTACCCATAATACAAATGTTGTTACAGAATTGGTTGATAGGGTGATACCTAGAATAATTGATGAAGGGACTAGTATCTTAATGGGACTATAAGAATTCAAAATGATACAAGATATGAGTTCCAATATGATAAGAGAAGAAGGAGAAAGTTTGATGAGTCGCTAGAGTTAGGTCCGCATAATACTAAAAATAATTCTAATAATGTCGATCCCACTCTTAATGATCTAAAAACTATAGAAGCTGACTTAACAAAAATTTTCTTGTCAGTTAATAGTCTTGACACTGACACGATGTTGTCCTTAAAATCCTTTGAATTACTATCCTTGGTAAACTCTAAACATATTGACTAGATAAACTCATAGCCTACTTCTATCATGAAATTTTCTAATGACAAAACTTTGGCCTGTTATCTGAATTCTTGTGAACCCTATCCCTCTTCCACTAATACAAGGAGCTTGAATATGCCAGAGGAGGATATCAAGTTTCTTAGTCACAAATTGAAAAGTAAAAAAAATTGGATGGTGAAATTCACGTTGTGGCAGTATCAGATTCTACAAAAGTAAAAATAAAAGATGTATCTGATGGTGAAAACCTCCTAGAGGTGCCAAAATATGAGATTCTTGATATCCTCCCTAAGAACTTTTAAGAAAGATCTTCAGCACTGATAGAACCAACACAACCAGTTAATTGGGGAATGATAAAAGTTCCTCAAATTGTCCATCTGGCGCAATCTTTATCAAAAGAAGAAAATACACAATTTATTGAGTTCCTTAAAGAGAAAAAGATTATCTTTGCATGGTCTTATACTAATATGCTTGGATTAGATCCTAATTTAATAATGTATCACTTATATATAGCTCCTGGGATAAAACCTATCAATCAGTAATTAAGAAAGATGCACCCACATGTGGCATTGTTGGTAAAAGAAGAGCTAGAGAAACTCTTAAAGGCTGGATTCATAAGGGTCATTGCTTATGCATGATGGATTTCTAATGTAGTCCCAATTTCTAAACTAGATAAGTCTATTATAATTTGCACATACTTTAGGGATCTAAACAAAGCTTGTCCTAAAGATGACTTCCCACTGCTGAATATTGATATGATTATACCTCACGGTAGGATATGAAATTTATTCACTCATGGATGGATTTTCAAGCTATAAATAAATAAAGTTTGCCTCTAAAGACCAAGAAAAGACAACATTTACATGAACATGGGGAACTTTTGGATGGAACGTAATGCCATTTGGGCTAAAGAATGCCAGAGCTACATATCAATGAGCTATGATGACAATCTTCCACGACATGATACATAAGAACATGGAGGACTATTTGGATGATACCTTAGCCAAGTCAAAGATAAGAAATACTCATATCAAAAAATTGAGAAAGATACTAGATATAATGGAACAATTTCAACTAAGGCTCAATCCAAAGAAATGTGCATTCAGAGTCCATTCAGGGAAGCTCTTAGGGTTTATTTTATCAGCTAAAGGAATTGAGTTAGACCCAACAAAAGTGAAAGCAATAATAGAAATGTCACCCCCTCATAACATCAGTCAAATGAGAACTCTCCAAGGAATACTCCAGTCAATCAGATGATTCATGTCTCAACTAGTAGATAGAGCGCAACCTTTCACAAAATTGTTACATACAGGAGTAACTTTCAAATGGGATGAACATTTTCAAAATAATTTCAAGGAATTAAAGGATTATATAGCTAGTCCTCCTATTCTAATGTTGCCTATTCATGGAAAACCATCATTACTCTATATTTCAGCTACGACTACATTGCTTGGAGTATTGCTAGCACAAGAGGACAATACCAAGAAGGAAATAGTGATTTATTATATCAAGAGGACATTGTTGTCTTATGAAATCAACTAGAGTATCATTGAAAAGGCTTTTCTGGTAGTTGTTTTACATCTCAAAAGTTGAGACACTACATGCTTTGGCATACAGTAAATCTTATTGCAAATATTGATCCTCTCAAGTACCTCTTGAGTAAAATAGCATTGACAAGAAGGCTAGAAAAATGTGTCTTAATACTCAGTGAATTTGATAAAGAGTATGTAGATAGAAAGGCTATTAAAGGACAAGTGCCAACCAATCAGCTAGCTGATTCACCATTACAAGATGCAATACCTTTGATTATAGAGTTTTCAGATGAGACAATAATGTACTTAACATAATATCCATGGAATATGTACTTTGATGTTCTTTCACACAAAAAGGATCCAGAGAAGGGGTATTTTTTATCACTCCTCAAGGTTACAAGATACCTAAGGCATACAAAATGATGTTTCCATGCACCAACAACATCTCATAATACAAAGCATTGGTAAATGGTCTCAAGCTAGCCATTGAATGGAAAATCATAGAGTTACATGTATATGGTGAATCTCAACTCATCATCAATCAAGTAAATGGAGAATATCAAACAAAAGATGAGAAGCTGATGCCCTATAAGAAAATGGAAGAAGATTGGAAAAAATTACTTTGTCTTCATCACATTCCAGCAAATTCCAAGAACAAAAAATAGAGTTGCAGACGCAATGGAAATGCTAGCATCCATGTTACAACTAGAGGAAAATCAATTCTGATATGAATTATTGGTGGAATAATTATCCTTTACTGCATTTGATACACCCAAATCCCAAGTTATTTGTGCCTTAAACGCCCAAGACCAATCTAGGTATACCAACATAAATACCTATATTATGAATCAAACCTTGCCTAATGACCTATCCAAAAATGAAAAATGAGCCTTAATTAGGACAACATCACGTTATGTACTCATCACTACTAACTTATATAGATGAGGTCTTGACAGAATGCTACTTAGGTGTTTAGAACAAGAAGAGTCTGATCGCACATTAAAAGAGGTCCATGAAGGTGTTTGTGGATCAAAATTGAATGGTTTTTCATTAGCTATATAACTTCTATGGGTCAGATATTGTTGGCCTATAATGGAGAAAGATGCAATTCAATATGTGAAAACATGTTAAAAATGTCAAACACATGGAAACCTTATTCATTCTCTAGCCAGGGAACTCATACCATTTATAACACATTGGCCATTCTAGTAATGGGCCTTTGATCTTGTTGGACAAATCTATCCCAATTCTTCAAGTGGAAAAAAATACATCATCATGACCATTGAGTATTTCACAAAGTGGGTCAAAGAAGTGTCGCTAATCAAAGCCAGTGGAAAACAAGTTGCTATGTTCATCTTGAACTACATCATCTATAGGTACGAGATACCCTCATCTATTGTAACAGGCAATGGGGGCAGTTCAAGAACCAAGATATTGAGGACCTTTGTAAATAGTTTCACATTACTCATCATTGTTCTTCCATCTATTATCCTCAAGATAATGGAAAAGCTAAGGCTTCAAACAAAAACATTCTAAAAATCTTACATAGAATTGTAAGTAAGTCTGGCAGACATTGGCATTTGCAATTGAATCCAACACTATGGGATTATAGAACAAGTATTAGAACACCAATAGGAGCCACACCATTTTCTCTAGTCTATGGCGTAGAAGCAGTATTACCAATTGAAGTAGAAATTCCTTCTTTATGAGTATCTCTTCAAGGTCTTGTCACAGACAAACAATACTGCATAGATAGGGTTCAATCACTAGAATTGCTGGATGAGCGCAGACAACAAGAGTTTGATCACCTAAAACTCTATCAGAAAATGATGTCAAAAGGGTACAAAAAGAAAGTAAATCCACAACAGTTTCAAGTGGGGGATCTTGTTCTAAGAGAGAGTCCTAAGAATCAACCAAACAAAGAACAAAAATGCAAGTTTGAACCCAACTGGCTAGGGCCTTTTGTTATCACAACAAATTTAGGGATAGGAGCTTATCAGTTAGCTACACATGAAAGATATGTCCTTCTTGATCCTATCAATATCCCATAATTCAAGTGGTTTTATGATTGATAATGAAATTGATTATGAGAAAATACCAAAAAAGTGAAAATTGTTTGCGAAGAACGCCAAAAACAATGAAAAAGAGAAAAATAAAAAATAGTGGAAAAGTCCTAAAAAAAGGTATTCTTGGTGAAAACCTGGCAAACAGGCACCTTGATACTAACAAAAAAAAAGAAGAAAAATAAAAAATTACAAAAAAATTGAAAAACAAGAAAAAGTGCCTTGGCAAAAACCTGGAAAATAGGCGTCTTGGTAGCAAAAATAAAAATTTGTCGAGTGGTGAAAACTTGGAAAATAGGCATCACTTGTACTCAGTGCTCCATATATCAATGCACTACTTGCACCAATCCTTCATGGTCATATATTTTCTATCGGTTGAATTTGAATTCCTCACGAATTTACTTTCCTTTCCTATAATTTGTCTGTATTTGCATCTTAGGGATAGACATTCTGCATTGGGGGCATCTCAGCTAGCATGTTTGGTCAGCGTTTGGTGGTTGCCAAGTCATCTTAGGTCCTTGTCTACGAAGGTTTTCCACTACAAACACTATTTCTTAATACTTGAATCAAAACATCACTATAACTATCATAAACAAGGGTGTTTCTTAAATACCACCTACCTGTAACAAACATCATACTAGTGTTTCTCAAAACTTTAATCAAACAGTGTTTCTCAACACTACATTGGATTGCACTTGCTGATATTGTTTATCTCACTAACTCAGACATAGAAATACATTGTTAAAATCTAAGGTGCATTTGATGATTTCTCTACTGTGATTGAAAATGAATCAAAGGTGTTCCTAAACACCACACAAACACATATAGACTGACCTTTATTTGATTATGACTCTTTTCATGTTCCAATGATGTTTCAAAAAAGGGGCATGTAAATAGTTATGAATTTCCTTTTTCTGAATATCAATTGTTGCTTGTTATGTCTTCTGAGTTACTCCATGATTTCTATTAAATGAGAAAGAGTCGCAAGGACAGGGGCATAAAATTTTCTTGGTTTTCTGTGTGTGGTGATTATTTCAATGATCCTATAAATTTCACCTAACTTGGATATTTATGGTAAGAGATTACAACATGAGTGGATAGCCGCATATATCTCAATCCTTTTTCTGTGTAAGCTATGGTGAGGTTGAACCAATTTCCTTTTTTTTTCTAATCAACTTCTAAAGTAAGGTGTATGACACATTATGTACCCAAGGATATGAACATTAAGGGTCATTGCGGGTTAGATATCCTATATTACACATGAACATAAGATGATTCTTAAAGAAAAAGGAGATAACTGACAAGTCATCCTGGCCTCTATGCCTTGATGCTTAGGTTTATTTTTGACATTGCATCCAATAAAAATAGTATTCATACTTTCATGATACTTTCTTGGTATCAATGATAGTTGTACTACCCAATGATGTCCATTACACAAACACCCTATGATGATAAAATGCTAAAATGTAAAGAGATTAGTGAGAGTCCTAGAAGTTTGCATTTAGTTGCATTTATGTTTGCATGATTCATTTAAAAAACATAAGTAATTGATCTCAAAATGATTTCTTGGTTCATTCAAAATCCAAGTTTGACTACTTAATCTATGTTACTGATATATTTATGTCGTTGCATAACTATTGCATTCATTCTGCATTCATAATGGGAAAAGAGGAAAATACAAAAACAAAACTGTAGACACCCTAAAATGGACAGGCTTGCGACTTTACATTAAAAACCCTAATTTTCATCTATTAATTAATGGTTTCTTAATCATTAATTAATCATCTATTTTCTTCTAATTTCATTTCTCAAATCATCTAATCCAATCCCCAAAATTAATTAAATAATTAACTTTATTTAATTAATTAAGCTTTAATTGATTAATTATCATTATTTAATTAATTAAACTCAATTTCCTATAGTTTAAATCAAATATTTAAACTTACTAATTAAATTCTTTCAATTAAATTAATTT